>JBBPDH010000034.1:9971164-9986777 GCA_037974565.1 Clupeocharax schoutedeni | reverse complement strand
GAGCGCGGGCCCGTTTGGTGCGGACCTCTACTCCTTTACAGGAGCGCTCTCAGAGTAAACAGCGTGGTTCACCTGCCCTTGCGTGCCAGTCACGCCCGGGCTCATCCGCCACGCAACAAGGGTGTCTAAGCCTTCTCGTTCTGCCCACCGTGACAGAAACAGTTTCTATTACAATACTGTATTAATTCAATCTGTACTGTTGCTGCTTTTATTGACTCACTGAATGTCTTATCCTGTTGCTTTGTTGCTCTTGTGTTTTTCTTGCTCTTGTGCTCTCTCTTGCTCTCGTTACACTCTGCACTTGTGTAGTCTTGTAGTGTTTCTGTTCTCGTTCTTGTTCTACAGTTTTTGATGCTTCCCTGCTGTGTTTCTCCCTCTACAACAATAATCAGAAAATCAGGAGGACATTCAGGGATTAAACTCTTTAAGCTTTTATTCATAGCATGCATTACATCATCACATTACAAATTTTTCGCATTTACTCACACAGATATTTATGTTTGAGCTCACTGTACACAACTTCTCCAACAATATCTACACCCTCTGGGAAAAACAAAAAATTACATAATACTAACAGTGTAACACCACAAGCAAACATAATGCATAATAAAGACGAAATGCAGATAATAAATCAATATTCAGGCTACTTATATGGTTGCTTATTCTTCGTTAAATCAAAGGACAGTTACTTGAGAGGAACATCACATCAGTGATCTGGATGAACAGGAAAAAACAGGAATGGGTTTCAGTTTGTGCTTTTATAAAAGGCTGAATGTTATCTGTTGTACAGGGACTATCTTATCCAGCTGGTGGCTATGAAGAATGTCGATTAAAGGCTGTCTGCTGACCTCAGCAGAAAGGGTTTACACGGCAGCTTTACTACGGTCTAGTCTCGCTGCCACGGGCAGGACGGAGGTGGAAGAGCTCAGTCTCCTCATATTCAGGGTCCAGCTGAGTGCTGAGGTGAGGAACAGGGAGGACGACTTTATGGTTCAGGGAAGAAGGCCGAGAGATCTTCAGCTGCAGCGTGAAGCTGAGGAACAGTGAGCAAAAAGGTCATACAATTACTTAACCTCACTTGGAGAAGCACTTTACACATGTCCTGAGCCACCCCTTCAATTTTATGTCCAAAGGTCCAGATCTTCTTGTATTCTTAATACTTGAGGAACAATTCTCCAGGGTTCCTAAAGGTCTTTCAAAGACTCTCATTTTCAGTCCAGTCCCTGAACCTGACCACTTTCAGAGGAATGTTTTAGTTTGTTAAGAACAAAGCAAATAACTTAATGCCTGAACCAGTGAGCAGATGATTCCAGATGATCAGGCGGTGATCAGTATACTGGTGGTGCTGAATGCTGAGTGGTTGGAACTCCTTTATCTAGACTCTTTGTATCTTTAGGTACTTTGCAGCCTGGCGCAGTAAAACATTTACCATTTCTTTAATTTAATCTACTCAGTATGCCAAAGATAAGACGGTTTGACAGAAATAAAATAGTAGTTAGCACCAACAAAGTGATTCAAAGCAAAACAGAAAGAAATTAGGGGTGACTCAAAACTATTGCACTCACAGCAGTGAGTGAAGGTGAGCATTTGAGGAGTGGGGAAAATCACACAACAAAAAGGAACTTGTGTGATTTCTGTGAGTCGGAAATATATATATATATATACATATATATATATATTTATATATAAGATATTTAATTATATTTATATATTTACCCTCAGTCTACCTCTATATATGCATAATTGTATTTATTTGTATATTTAAAATTGCACCTTCTGTATTTAATGTTACTTGTATGCACCTGGGTTTTGAGAGTAATATATATTCAATTCACTGTATGTTCGGTACATAGACACAAATAAGTGGGGCACAGAGGACACCATATCTCACAATATATCATCACTTATCCGTCATTTATCTATAATCCAGTATCACCCAAACTCTCTGAAAAACAGTGCTTCTGACTTCTGTCATCACCATTTGGCAAAACCAAGAAGGGAAAGTGAGCAGAAGATAACGTGATCATGAAGCTCCGGTAATGGTGATTGACCGGACACAGTGGAGAGTTGACAGGGGGGTGAATGTAGAGGAGACAGAAACATCTGTCTGACAGTGGAGAGGATTAATTCACATTTTCTAGTTGTGCCTCTGCGTGTGTCTGTGTGTGTGCAGTTTGATTGTGAGCTCTCTAGTATGTGTGTGTGTGTGTGTGGTCTTACTGTATGTGCACTTTATTACCTGTGGTCCAAGTCCAACTCGGTGGGGGGGCAGGAGGAATAAGGGTGATTTTTCTGTGTAGACACACACACACGGAACAGAAAGCATGGGATTCATTTAAATGTGGCATAATAAACAAAAATAATACAAAATAAATTGCTCTTATGAAAAGGCTGAATAAAGGGTTGCAAAAATAAAATATTAATAATAATAATAATTATTATTATTATAAGTATTATTTACATGTTTATAAAGTGCTCATAATATGTTTATACAGTGTATTAACCATTCATGTGTTCACAAAATGTAACGTGCATTTATAAACTTTATAAAGTGTTTTGTAAAAACTGGAACACGTGGCTGGGGTCTTTCTAGACAACTCACAATTAAGAGTCAAGAGAGTCTGCGTCAGGGGGGGTCAAGGGGGCGTGCAGGGGGCTCTGATGTGTTCAGTGACTCCATGGGAATCTTCACTGAGGGGGGGCAGTCACTGGGACATTTCGACTGGGGGAGGCACAGCAACCAGCTATCGCCATGTGACACAACAACCAAAAAACACTCACAAAAACACACAGCACGCAGACGACACGGGACAGAGCTGTAACAGCTGGTAGCCTAGTGGTAGCCCTGTGACCAGAAAGTCCGGGTTCGATTCCCAAGACCTGTAGGCACCTCTGAGGTACCCTGAGAAAGGTACCGTCCCACACACTGCTCCCCAGGCGCTGTGTTCGTAGCTGCCCCCTGCTTCACTTGGTGAATGGGTTTAATGCAGAGGAAGTATTTCGTTGCGGTCACACTGTGTGCTGTGGTTCACGTATGACAAATGGTCACTTTCACAAACACAGACAGACCTTCCCATAGAGACAAAGCACATTTAGACCACGCCCACCCTGTGGTTGAAAACAAGGCTGCACTTTCTTTTGAGCTACAGTTCTTTGAAAAAGTCTTGAACCATTCCTCATTTCTTCATATTTTGCTTCCAAAGATCCAGACTTTCTTTTTGTATTTTTATTTTCTTGTATTCTGAAGGAGTTTCAAACAATTTCCAGTCCAGCCCCTAAACCTGACCAGTTTCAGAGGAATGTTTTTGTTTGTTAAGCCACACAGTGACCTACATATTAATCATTCAAGCAGTACAAATCTAACCTGGAAATGGAGGGATCAAGACTTTTGCACAGCACTATACTGAACAGTTTTCTTTATTATGTAACAATTTTGTAATAGTGATGTATTAATATATAATAGTAATATGTTATATTAAATAATTAACACTAAATACCACACAAGATATTTGTTCTTGTTTGTCTTGTAATTAGGATGTGTTTAATATCCCTAATATCTTGTGTTAGCTTTTATTATATTGTAAATAAAAAAACGGTACTTTCATATTTATATACTTAAATTTTTTTAAATTAATGTCAAAGGGTTGCTACCAGAAAAAAAGCATTTTACTGTATGTTGTACACATGTGGCAAATAAAACTCTTGAATCTTGAAGTAATCTTATAATATGTCATAATTAGGGATGTCAAATGACCGTGTTAATTTTGATTAATTAATCACAGAAAAAATGAACTCTGATTAATCTCATGCCGTGGTGACTCTTTAACCCAGTCCGGTTTTGGCCACAGGTGCTCTGTAAATGAGGGAGGAGACAAGAACGCACTGTTTGGCCTAGAGAACAGAAAGTTTCTCTTTAAAAACGGAAAGATGAATCGCTTGACAGGAGTATCGTTATCTGCGATTCATGCAACAAGGACATTTTGAATCATAGAAGTCTAAAACCACACCTCAGCGCACAGCATTTAAGAGCTAACCCGGTGGTCCGAGTTAGAACAGCCCCTTATACCAGTGCCAGGGGCCAGCCACACTCGACCAGGCACTCAGAGCACTCAGAGCATGTCAACTCGACCAAACTGAGCATGTCAACCTGTCATCCACTAACTTCTAGTGTTACTTAAACAATTGTGGTTTGAGATGTCTTGTTTGCATGAGCGCTGGATTATATTAGGATAGGTGTGTCCCCCACACTTTTAAAAATAATGTTTCATCCCCCCACTAGAAAACATTACGCTAGGTGGACTATGGTTCTATCATTGTTCTTGCTGATGCATTTTTTTCCCTGAGCATATAAGATCACAAAAGGTTTTGCTGTAAAAACTTTTATAACCAAAAATTCAATTCATTTAAATGAATTAATCAGAGAGCCCGTAGTGAATTAGACTGAATTATTTAATCGCTTGGCACCTCTCATCATAATAATGTGAAGCTATGTAACAAAGATGTACAAATGTGTAGTAATAATGTGGTAATGTTATAATATGTAATAAAATAATAATAATAATAACATAACAACAACAGTAACAACAACAACAACAACAACAACAACAATAATAATAATAATAATATTGATAGTACAGCTCTGCTGGAGCTCTACTTGGTCTTAGATGACAAGAATGCATGATGATGTGCTCAAATGTCTTAGAATTAGATCAATTTCAGGATGTAAAAGGAACGGAAATCAAATGTAGCTTCTTCGGCAGAAAGGGTTCCGTGGAGACACTGTTAAAGACACACTGTTCTGCAATTTCACTCATTCAACTCTACAGAATGTTACCCTACAAGAGGCATTGAGCTCTGTCTCTTCTGTAGAAAACACAAAAGCCATGCAGGAGTTTGGACAAAGGAAAGGGTGATTAGAGTTGGGACAGCACAATATGAATCTTTTTAATACTCTTTTTAATCTTGGCCTCACAATGGGTTCTTCATAAGCATCTTGACCCAATGATGATTCTTAAATGGTAGCATGAGCTTCACTCTGAGTACTCTCTCACTATTTGCTCTGTTAAGATACTTTTAGGAAACGGAGTCATGACCAGACACAGTTCCAGGTGAGAGCTTTCATGGGTGATAGGTCAATTAAGGAAATCAGTAAAAAGAACAAAAAGTACAAAAGTACATTTTGGTTCAATTTTTAATCATGTCATTTAATATACTGCAAGGTGCAAAACTGTGCAAAGGTTTCGACCCACCAGTCATTTGTTTGAATCACCTTGTTGGTGCAACAATATACTGTCTTATCACTAGCACACTGAGATTAAATAAAAGAAAGTCCTTCAGGAGGCCTGGAGAAATGTTCCTCAAGACCACATTAAAAAAAAGTCAGGCTCTTTGGAAGCAAAATATGAAGAAATGAGGGGCGGGTCAAGACTTTTGCACAGCACTGCATGTGGCAATAATTGCAATATGATCGTAATATTAGTACACTGTCCATGTTGTGCAGCCCTAACCAGAGGGAACCACATATAGATTGTAGTAAAAGTTTTACACTGCCTTCTCAGCAACACTGTGGAGCAAACGGAGAAACAGTTTAATGATTAATGACAAAATATAGATCAACAGATAACTTTAAATTGTATGAAGGCATGTGTTTGTGAGTGTGCATGTGTGTGTGTCTGTTTAATAGGGCCTCATGTGTTCCCAAACCTCTTCGTCACTGTCGTGAGGTCCACTCTTTGCTTTCTTTTTCTCTTTCTTCTTCTTGTCATCCTCCTTCTTCTTCTTGTCCTTGTCGGGGAGGATGTCGTCCAGCCAGGCCAGGTCATGCTGGGAGAAGACCAGGTCCAGCATCTTCCTCACCACCATCAGGCCCAGAATCTGGAAGACAGACAAGAGAACAGAGTCTCAGAAAGTAATTGTCAGAATCAGAAAGATCAATGTTCTGTTTGGACCTATTGATCCGCCCACTTTATCAATAGTTTTTGGTGTTGTATCTCTGGATCTGATCCTGGAGCTGCTCTCACCATGACGGGGAAGATAATGGCGGCCACGGTAGACTTGAGGATCCAGAGCACAGCGAGGCAGGTGATCTGGACCAGGGTGAAGAGGTGCACGCGGCGCAGAGGAACGTGTCTAAGAAACACAAAGTCTGGCTGGTGTTTGGCAGGCATGAGGTACAGCTTGATCCTCTCCCAGAACTAAATAACAGGAGGCACATTTCAAAGTCAAAGTCAAAGTGAACTTTATTGTCATTTCACCGTATACAAGTATACAGGGAAACGAAATGGCGAGAGCTCTGGATAAGCAGTGTATATACAAATACAAAAAAGATTTGAATAAAAAAAATGTGAAATAATATAGACAAACAAGACAAACATTGTGCAAGACAAACAGTGCAATCAGACAGCATATCTCTATGGTATTTCTATGGCATTTCTATCAGAACTGAGGAGATACAGCCAGAATACAGGTGAAGATGAAGATGAACAGAAATATGTGAGTATGTGTGTGTGTGTGTGTGTGTGTGTACCTGAATGCCATTGAGAGAGGCCACACCCATATACAGGAACACACCATAGAGCACCGGCATGGGGATATACTGAAATACATAAACCAGTCAGTTAACATGTACAATACGAAGAATACATCAGTACTGTGATTTTACTGCTACTTTACTGCAATTGCAATGGCTTTCAGTATATTAAAGGGCCCATATCATCACTTTGGAAATGTTATGTTTACTTCCCCCACCCATACACGCCATATATAGAATATAAGCTACAAAAATACTTTTCAAATGATAATTTTTGTGATTTCACAAAAACAATACATTTAAATATATCACCTTATCACGAGTACAGCAGTTTAGCGCTACCCACTCATTTACAGATTCACCAGTACATTAATTAATTCATAATCTGTAATCGCTTCAGCCTTATTAGGGTCGCGGGTACCTGGAGCCTATCCCAGGCCCAATGGCGTGAGGCAGGACGCCAGCCCACCACAGTCACATGTACATTTAATGGTTAGACTTTTTTGGATTACATGAAGACCTTGATGCATCAGAACACCCGGTAACTCATCTGGAGCTGTGGTCGGTCACCCAGTCAGAAACACTGTGGTCAGAGCCTCATGTGTATATTGTAGCCTTCTGTGATATCCGTATTGCATGGACTGATATTGCAAGTACCTGTACTTGTTTTTTTGCGGGAACATTCTTTTGGATTAAACTGGAGGCCAAACCCATCAGAGTAAAATGTTCAGAACCTACTTATCTGAAATATTACTCTCTAATTGCTTCTATAATTGCCTCTATCTAGACGCCCCACTGCCATGAAACATGCAATAGTCACAAGACTCACCTGAAGCACTGGAGCCAGGAAAATAGAGACGCCAGTTAATACAAAGACCAAGATACCCGTCAGTCTCTGCTCCCTGTGGAAGAAGAGGCAAGAACTGTGGCCTTCAAACTCAGCATTAAGAAGATAAATAGGACTCAGAGATGATCGCCGCTGAAGACGACAGTTCTCATACCTCACTCCGAGGAACTGTGGCTGCTCCCCTGGAGCGCTGGTCTCACTCTCCATCTTCAGGGAGTCAATGTGAGCAATTGAGATGACAGTCGCTGCCACATACCAGGGGAGGCCCAGGAAAGAGCAGGCAGCCATGAGGAGGCCCACCCAGAACAGGTCCAAGTGATACCCACACCCTTTCTGCTCGAGTCCATTGCATAAAACCATTAAAAAGAAATACTGCTGTTCATTTCTAATATACATTTTAGTCTGTTAGGGACTTCAATACAACCTGTTGTTGAAAAGCTTAAGGCCAGATACATGTAGGAGCTCCTAGATAAAGGTGTCCCAACCACTTAGCATTCAGCGCCACCAGACTGAACACTGAACACTGAAAGACCTTCAGGAAGCCTGAGGAACAGTTTCTCAATACCACATTAAAATACAAAAAAGTCTAAACCTTTGGAAGTAAAATATGAAGAAATGACGAGTGGAGAAATAACATTTGCACAGTACTGTATATATATATGCATTGTGACTCACTACTGTTGCTTATAACTGATTGAAATACAACTAAATTTACAATAATTGTTAAATATTTTCAAATAACTGAAAAATGTCTGGCAATTCTCAAACATAAGTGTCATTTAAATTGTTTGTAATTCACCTCATTTCTCACTATGTACTACATACAACTTTATGCTAATTTAAAAATGTATCAGCCAAATTGTAATTATGGTGCAAATAATAATAATCAACTATTGCTTGGACAACAGGTTTTGTGGCTGTAAAACACAAACAAAGCACAAAAGCATTGAAACCTTTGTTCCCCATTTTTCCAAATATATGAAATTTTTTTTTAGGAATTTTTAAGAATTTTAAGAATCTGCACCTTGAGTTTGTTCTCCTTACGGTTGACGATGACGGCACTGATCTGCTGATCCATGAATATAAGGATGGTAACAAGAAGAGCGGGTACGAAGCTGGCTAGGTACATCCACCAAGGGTTCTTTCCAAAGGGCATGACCACCCAACCGCGGTCAGGCCGAGTCGGCTGCACTTGGAAGATGGAAAGAGTGAGGAAGAAGACAAGCTCCATTAAGTTTAATGAGTTATGCTGACTGTATAGTCCCACACTAAAATATCCAGACAAGCACTGACCCTGAACACTAGATATAACCAAGAAGACAAACTGGACGCAATGAATAAACACATCATGCTCATACCTTAAACTCTGTAGGCACAATAAGCTTAGGAGTTTCAAGTCCCATTAACAGATCAAGACCAACAAATGTCATGATTGATGTGAAGATGGAAAAATCGCTGATGAGTTTTCGAAGCTGCACATTTATAGAGAGAAAATAAGGAAGACAGACGGACAGACGGGTAGAAAAGAATCAGGAGTTAAAAAGAAGTAGAAAAGCCTTTAGAACAAACATGGACAACAGACGTGCTCTATAGTCCAGGGCTGTCACTTTAGATTACATTAGTAATCAATTCATCCAACAATTATTTTCACAATCAATAAGGTCAAAAACAATTCAAAAATAGTAATCAGACTGAGCAGTTTTACTCCGTTTTACTAGAGAATTAAATTCATATTTATACCCGTGTATATTTTTTGTCTTTGTGTGCAACTGTAGCATTAGCAGGTTCCTTGGATGGATTTGATGGAAATGCTGATTAAATTCCAAATTTGATTAATCATTTTGACAGCCCCTCTATAGTCAGTCTGATTTAGATTTGAACATCATTCAGAAAAGTGTAAACTTCATTTCTCAGAGATCAGTGTTGTGATAAAAGCGGAGGAACCTTGATCTCAGTGGGAACATGCAGCTTGGGGGTCTCCAGGGACAGCAGACAGTCCAGACCACAAAAGACCAGGATGGATATGATAATGGAAAAATCCGCAATCAGGGTTCGCCACTGAGGGACACAGAGGGGTTCAGGGGTCGTGGAGAGGGAGGTCAAAAGGAGAGAAAATAAATAGGTATAAAATAAAATAAAAAGGTATAAATATGAAAACTAGGGTAAGGGATGGGCCTCGTGGATTCCATAAAAAACACCACAAATCAACTCAGGTTATTACTGAACATACATGTGTAGATATACAGTATTCTGCAAATGCCTTTTCTCCATCCCTCATTTCTTCCTGTTTTTCTTTTGAAAATCCACACTTTCTTTAATTCTTGTGGAATTCTTGAGGAACAGTTCTCCAGACTTCCTGAAGAACTTCCAAAGACTTTCAAAGATTTTCAGCCCAGTTTCTAAAACTGACCAGTCTCAGTGGAATGTTTTTTTCTTTGTTTAGACACACTGTGACCAAGTAGAACAAAGCACATCTAACTGAACCAGTGAAGAAACAGGAGCAGGTGATTTTAGATGATGAGGCTGCAGGGGCTTCGGAAGCATAATGTGAGGAGGGCGCATCGGTCTACGCGCCTGGGGTTTGGGTTCACTTCACTTGCAGTTGGAGTTGGAGGCAAACCTGGAGCAGATTTCCAGTGATATGTGTATTCTCCTATTGATTAAGTGGGATGGATTATTTCCCAAATGATTCATGGTTCATCAGTGATGGGTACTTTGATTTTATGTTAAATGTGGTGGTGGGGGAGGGGGGTGCGGGGGTCCAAACCCTAATATAACTAATATAACTATCACAACTAATTTAACTTGTTGTGATTGAATGGCGATGACGCCCATGAGAGGCAATGATCAGTACACTGGTGGTGCTGAATTCTGAGTGGAACTCATTTATCTAGGCTCCTTGCATCTTTAGGCACTTTACAGTAAACCATTTGCTCCTGTTTCTATCATTTGATCTACTCAATATGCCAAAAAAAACAGAAAGAAGTATTTTTTCACCAACAGGCTATTCACCAGACTATTAAAATACAAAAAAAGGGGTGGATTAAGACTTTTGCAAAAAAATATATATATAGAATTAAATATAGACACGAAACAGCTCCATCTGGTGCGGTCAAACCTTAGTGGGAAAGTAGCGGCTGAACTTGAACTTCTTGAGAGAGATGGTCATGGAGTAGGTGCCAAAAAACAGGATGAAGGACATAAGAGCCAGGTCAGGAACGTACTTGCAGGCATTGCCCATCAGGGAACCGCCATACTTTAGACACTCCTTCTTACTCAGCTGGCCCCAGTCCAGACCTGTGAAGTTGTACTGAGTGGAGGGATGAGGTTATATATGTACACAGGAAGACCAAAAGAGAGAGAGAGAGAGACAGAGAGAGAGAGACAGAGAGAGAAAGAGAAACTGCCAAAACATATTTTTTAATAACAGCACATCAAAGTGCATCATTTATTTTCATCAAATGTGAAATTGTGTTATCCTTAATTGCCACTGTCTAAACAAAACCTATTATCTCCAAAAACCTTTCCAGAAGATGGACAAGACACTCCAGTGTTGAATGTACATTAATGTGAGAAGATGTATTTACCTTTTTTAACCATTTGCTTTGATCAACAGTGTAAGCAACAACTGGGATTTTTAAATTATTGATAGAAATGAAGATAAAAGTATTCATGTTGAGAGCAACAAGATTATTCAATTGACCTGGTGTTGGAGCTTGTTCTTACCAAAGCGTAATCGGTGACGTTGTCTGGGCTCAGTGGAGTTGAAGAATTAAGACCCATAGAAGCCACTGTTGAAGTAAACAAAATACATTTAGGGAAAAAGCGTGGCCTTCAGTGCAAATGCCTTCATACAGAGCCTACACATGCTTTAATCATCTACTCCGACCAGCAGCAGCCAAATTGAGTGCACCAAAAATAAGGTACAGTAAGGGGCCGTTCACATATCACGTCTTTTGCGCGCGCATATCCATTATTTCAAATATAGACGCACGGCAGCTGCGCTCATAACACGCACGCGGTGTGACGTGGCCGTTTTTTTCATGCGCGTCCACGCCGTTCCGAGTTGAAAACATCTCAACTTTTCAGAATGCCGCAAGCGCACCGCGGGTCATGTGACAAGATTCAACCAATAAGCTTCCTTGCCTCAGCAGAAACACAAAGGAGCAGTTCATCATTGTGCTCCAGGGATTTCCTGAACTTTATTATTTGTCAAGCCCCCAAACTTTTTCTAAAACATAACCCAGCTGGTCCTTGTCAATCTGAAACAGGTTTTGAACCTCCCGTTTCCAGGCAGAGCTCCTGGATCAGCTGGTGAAACTTCCCATGCTTTGTACGTTTTTGAAGAATGGGGTGCACCCAAACACTGCGGCGTTTTTTTCATGAATACATCGTGTAGCAGAAATACAGCAAGAGTTTTTTGTTGGTGGGAATCACTTTCTGAAATTAAAAGAGAGTTGCTTAGCAACAACAGATGCCTCCGGAGCGCAAGCGCCCGAGCACTTTTGGAAAAAATAAGAAAGCGACGCGACTCGCGTTTTCCATGTGTTTTTAGGCACGATATGTGAACAGCCCCTAATACTACTATACTGTTTATTTGGTTTATACTGTCTGCACTGCAAAATTTTCAATCATTGCACATATTGAACAGAGCTGTCCACACACTCAAGTTCAGTCAAACCTTACTCTTATTTCCACTTTGTAAACTTTATTTGCAGTGTTATATATGTCTATTACCATTACTGTGTGTATACTTTGGAACATGAGCTGTGGCCTTTCGACTGTCTGTATACTTGTATGTCCTTTGATTTTGACTTTGAAGAACTGATCATCACTCCCGGCCTGAAAATGAACTAAAACACCCGAAGAAATTAAGAGATGAGGCTCACCTTGGTCAGGGGCGAAACATTCACACTTGTAGGTAGTGATGTAGTCGGGCTTGAATTTCATGTTAATGGGGTAGTACTGGAAGGATCCAAACATCTTCTTAATTGCATCAGAGATGAATATGAAGGAGATAAGGCTGGAGAACCCCTCCTCAGTGAAGCGCGTCATGTATTTGATGATGTAACTGGCATCCGAGGCCACCAGGACCAGACACTGGAGGCACGAGTGCAGGCCGATCCACAACCGCAGCTCCAGGTAGTCGATGTTGTTAGTCCTGAAATTAATGGTGTCAACAAGGTGGCCAGATAACCCAAGATCCTCCATCATTGTGTGCAAATTTCCTTTCTCTGACTGGTCTGATCTTTATTTGTCTCAAAATGTTTGAAATTTGTCTTAGTGAAGTTTGACTACAATTTTGAGGTCCATAAGGCCATGTTCACACTTAGCGTCTGCCAGCATCAGATTTACATTATAACCTTATAGAGTAAACAAGTCCTGAACGCTTTTTTAAACGCCACCGCCGCCGTCTTTTTCTGCAGCTCAGAGCGCCTTTTCGAGAAATAAACGCCATACGTCAAGCACCTTTTTACAGCTGACCAATGACAAGCAAGTACCAAGACCTGCAGTTTCCATAACAACAAGAACAACAAGAAAAATTGAGACAGCGCCAGTGGATCAACTAAAAAAGCACTCAGGACTTTTGGGTAGTCTAAAATATGCCATAAACTGTGCATTATCCAACCGGAGCTCCTGGACTAAACTGCTGTAAGCACCAGTTTCCTTCCCCGTATAATGTCCTGCACCACAAACGTCTTTGTGAACTGACATACTCCTCCCCGGTAACTCCAAAAGCCAACGCAAGAGCCAACTTTCTCTCTCTCTACTTTTTTGCATCACGCATCACTAGGTTACTGTTGCAGCTGTTGTTATAGCAACAAAAGACGCGCTCGGCTGCTATTTGTAACCGAATGGTTTAGGAGAAACAGATCAGGTTGTAATAATCTCCAAATCACAATATGATTTATTTTTGATGAGACAAAGATGAGACGGTAAAAATCCTCTGGGTTTAAAGTAAGAATGGTGTCCTGTGATCCCTGTAGTGATTTAAGAACTATGTCGGCATGAGAGACAACATGAGAGACACTTTAGGGGACGTTTCGGTACTGAACATGTCCATGAAGATAAATTAGAAACACGCAGGCAGGGATCCACATTAATCTAGAGCATCTTTACTCACTTGCTAAACTCATAGAGCAGCTTTTCAAACACCAGTATGGGTCCAGTGGAGCTCAGGATGATGAGGGGCTGACCACCAAACAGGCAGAAAACAGTTCCTGCCAACGCTGTGCCCAAGAAGCTCTCCATCACACCCTAAAGTACACAACAGACAAACATGAGATTTATTGTGCAAATAAAGCTACATGGCCTACTTAAGGCACATATTTAACTGTTTTGCTATGTACCGTACTTGGCTCCTATGCAAATAGTTTGAAGCCATTTATATCAGCAGAGGGCTTCTTTCTGCTAGCAAAACCACAAATTAGAATAAATCCAAGCAAACAAGATAGCAGTAAGAAATATCAAGATCAAGTAGTTGTTATTTTGTCAGCTGCTTAGAACAACACAGGTTTGGTTCCAGATTTCTGCTCAATAGATACCATCACTGTGTGGATTAATAGCCAACCCAGGTACTTGATGGTAGCTACAAGAAACACTGGGCTTCCATGTATTTTGTTGTATTTATTATAATATTAGCATTTTAACACAAACTTAATACTACCGCCCAATAACAAACAGCTAAGTCTTCGGGTGGCCTACCTGCTGCATTCTATACCACATTCTATTTAAGAATTAGGGCACTTTATAGAGTCAGCCACACTGAAGTGAAAGTGACCGTTTGTCACACCACAGCACACAGTGTGAACAGCACGAAATTATTCCTCTGCATTTAACCCATTCACCAAATGAAGCAGGGGGCAGCCAGGAACACGGCGCCTGGGGAGCATGTATTTGAGTGTATTTTAACCAAAATGTTTAAAATTTTAACATTCGTGAAGGTTGATACCCCTGTATAGACTGTACTGCAATTCATGCAAGCACATTTCCTTGGGAATGCGCTGTCGGTTTTTTTGGTATAAACAGGTAAACGCAGTAATAAATTAATTTCATTTACAGTAATAAAAATACAAGTCATTTAAAAAGAACAAAACGAAAAACACAAGAACACGCGAGATGCTCCACGGGGGAAATTCTGGACTGCAGCTTCGTCAAAGCAGCAAGTAGAAATGATTGGCTGCTTTCAAACCTCCCACATGTGAGTACAGCAGTATTTCACCATCCCAAGAAGCGCTTTCTTTGTGTTCTCTGGACAGAACCAAAACATTTATACAGTTATATTTTATATGGAAATGTAGGTGAAAGTTATACAATTAGTAAATTATATTTTTACTTAATACTTAATCATTTAGCATTAAAATACATGACAAATTATATACAGGTGCTGGTCATATAATTAGAATAACTTCTAATAAGTTTTCACTAATTCCATTCAAAAAGTGAAACTTGTTTAATGTATACATTCATTCCAAACAGACTGATATATTTCAAGTGTTTATTTCTTTTAGTGTTGATGATTATAACTGACAACTAATGAAAACCCCAATTCAGTATCTCAGAAAATTAGAATATTACATAAGAACATTACAAAGAAAGGATTTTTAGAAATCTTGGCCAATTGAAAAGTATGAGCATGTACAGCACTCGATACTTAATTGGAGCACCTTTTGCCTGAATTACTGACACCTGGTGCCACACTCTAATCAGCTAATGAACTCAAACACCTGCAAAGGCCTTTGGATGGTCTCTCTGTCTGGTTCTGTAGGCTACGGAATCATGGGGAAGAGCTGATTTGACAATTGTCCAAAAGACGACCATTGATACCTTGCACAAAGAGGGCAAGACACAAAAGGTCATTGCAAAAGAGGCTGGCTCTTCACAGAGCTCTGTGTCCAAGCACAATAATAGAGAGGCAAAGGGAAGGAAAAGATGGGGTAGAAAAAAGTGTACAAGCAATAGGGACAACCACACCCTGGAGAGAAGTGTGAAACAAAACCCATTCAAAAAGGTGGGGGAGATCCACAAAGAGTGTACTGCATGCGGAGTCAGTCCACTGTGTTTTCTGAGGTCCAAGGTCACCGCAGCTGTATACCAGGAGGTTTTAGAGCACTTCATGCTTCCTGCTGCTGACCAACTTCATGGAGATGCAGATTTCATTTTTCAACAGGACTTGGCACCTGCACACAGTGCCAAAGCTACCAGTACCTGGTTTAAGGACCATGATATCCCTGTTC
>JBBPDH010000034.1:9895589-9908312 GCA_037974565.1 Clupeocharax schoutedeni | reverse complement strand
CACACACACACACACACACACATTGCTTACTGCTGTATAAACTGGAAAGCACACGCTTAGTTTTTCAGAACAACTCTGGCTTTCAGACTTCTTTCCTTGCTGCAAGCTAATAATAAATAATTCTTTTATACTTTCATTACGTCTCGTGGTGAGCTTCCTTTTATTAAACCTTATCGAAGTCCTTTTTGGGAATTTCACTGACAGTTAACTGCTAACAAGTGTATACAATCAAGTACAGCCATGCAGTCTCTATAGACAAGCATTGGATGACAGGAGAACCTTACCTACTAGAATACACAGTGAAAACAGTATATTTTGGTGGAGGGATATGAATGTCATAAAGATGTGACGGTCAGGTATCTACTTCCTGTTGGCCATATAATGTCTATAAAACTAGACAAAAGTGAAATTTCAGGCATCAAACCTGCTACTACTGTCTTTAGTTATGCAACATTCTACACTGTCTACATCTATCTACACTGTATAAGAAAAGTAAGCCAAATTATTTAATGGGATGACATGGTTTGAAGCAAGTGCGTGATACTTTAGGCGTGTAATTTGCATGATGTTAACACAGTGCATAAACACACTGATGTGTTCTGCCTGAAACAAACAACGCACCCCTAAACTGTCACCGTTAACAGCCTTTATGTATTACAAAATGCACATTTAGTCCTGCCATTGTTTGCACAATGTTCTAACACAATACAGTAAACAGTTTTACGCAGATCAGGAGTGTCCCAATACTTTTGTCCCACAACGTTCCGAGTTGCAAGTTTTTAGTCCGAGTAGATCAGGTTTTATTCCCCGAAATCCGTGAGCCGGCGCGCATTCAGACACCCATCCGTCTTTAAATGCGAGTAACGGAGGATTACTGTATTTGCATTTTGCCCACTTTATTGACTCCAAAGCTTGAACACAGTATCTGTAATAATTCTGTATTCATTCAAACTGTTCTGTAGCTGCTTTTGTTGACTGTAATAAATGTCGTGTTGCCCTGTTGTATTGTTGCTCTTGTGGTTTTTTCCTCTGTTTTTCCTCTGCATATTAAGTCCTATCTGAATTATTGGAGTCTTGTAGTATTTGTGCTGTTGTTCTTCTGTTGCACCATGGACCTTGAGGAATTTTGTGGACCTGGAAGAACATTGTGGTCCTTGGAGAAATGCTGTGGACCTGAAGGAACGTTGTGAACTGGAGGAATGCTAATAATAATAATTATGTGGAGCTATTTTTATTTATATAGGACATTTCTCAAACTCAAGGTCACTTGTGGTCATTGTGTACCTAGAGGACCGTTGTTTGCTTTCACTGTATATTGTCTGTTTATGGCTGAAATGACAATAAAACCTATGTGACTTGACTTGGTGGGCATAGGCTTCCCTTACCAGCCTCGCAGCTTCAGTGCAAAAACAAAACACCAAACACATCTTGGCTGATCGGCTACATTTTGGCCGAAGGGCAAACGATGTGAATGTGATCCTCAGCTGAACCACTGCTTTGAAGCAGAAAGAGACTGAGCGCGGTTTTGATTTTGGGGCTAAACTCTCGATGCGCTGGGCATCGGGCTGCAATCGTGTTCTGCAGGGTGGCGTTGGCACGGGCTGCGGTGAAGCAGATGGCCTCCGCTGTCTGCTCCTCACTCAGCCTCCTCACTACAGCAACACAGGTGTGAGCCGTCTGCTCAGGCAGCTGTGCATCTCTCAGTTTATCTCCCTCTCTCCCTCTATCTCTCTCTCTTCCCCACTGCCTTTCATCTCCTTGCGCCACACGCTGACCCCCATCTCTCCTCCCCGAACGTCGTTACTGTGACTGCGTCGTCCTCAAAGGCGACACGTGGTGAATAACGCAGCACTCGTGATTCAGCGTGTAACACACTCTCATTAACCACTTCTGTCCTGAACAAAAGGCGACGACAGATCAAAAGGCAATATCCTCGCCATTCTCTCCCCTCCTGGGCTCATTTAACTTACAGCATGAACAAGAAGATCAAAAAGATCAGCGCTGCGATAAGTGAACTGAGCTCACTCGCCCCCTCGCTCTCTCTCTCTCTGGAAGGATTCCCTGTGTTGATATTCGTATCTCCATGACAACCCATCTCAAAAGTACTCACCATTCACAATTAATGCAGCCTCTGAAAAATTCACCTATTGATTTATTTATGATCTCAGAAGTAAAAAAAAAAACCCCTCACTGTACAGCTCTGGGGGTGTTTGTGATGCTTCTTCACACACCCTGAGAATATCTTCAGCCCTAGAATGTCTTTTTTTTAATCACATGGTGCTTTTCATAACCACTCCGGAATGTGACGGCGGCATTGCTTTTGTCTCCTCATCTCTTACCCCACCATCTTGTCCCCTGGACTCACCTCCTCGCAAGGTTGGTGTGTGTGAGCTGTGTTTCAATGACCACTGCCCACAGCGGCACACTAAAGCCCGGCCTGGGCAGCCGTGCCAAGAATCCTCCACACTCCACCAATCATTCATTCAGATTCCCAGTGGAGCTTGAATCTGGGCATGGCCGAACACTGCACACACACACCACACACACACACACACACACACACACACACACACACACACACACACAAACACAGGGATCCATCCTCCAGCTTTTGGAACCTGCTTTGCTTTCTTGTTATGGCCCCATCACCATCATTCAATACACTCTGTGCACAAAATCTATTTCTAACTGTTCTGCACTTTGAACGCACATAAAAGCACCATCCAACAATGCATTACTAATGAATGGGAGACACAAGGGGCCGAAGCAGAAAGATTCAGGCTAATTCACTGTAAGCATTTGTGCTCTTATGAAAAAGGAATTCCAACATTTCAACATTTTAAAAGTTTCTGGGATGTAAACTCAAGTGGCGGTGAGGGGAACGAGGAATCATCATGATTATATTTCATCTTCATGCACATATACACGTTAATATTTGTAAAATTAACATACAAAAATTCAAGGGGGCTTGGAATGCAAACAAAAAAGGAAGGGGGCTAATTTGGGTTCACCACCAGCCCTCATTTCATACCTGATCGGCCTATTAAAGGACTTCTGAAGGTAATAATTGGAGGGTTGGAGCTAAAGTTTGCAGAAAGGTACAGTTTTCAGTCACCCTTCATTTCTTGATATTTTGCTCTGAATCACCTTGTTGATGCACAAAATGCTATTATCTGCCAACTGTCTCTTTGGTATACTGAAGAAATTAAATGAAAGAAATGTGAACAAATGGTTTCCTGCAACGGGCCACAAAGTGCTTAAAGATACAAGGAGTCTAGATAAAGGAGTTCCAACCACTCAGCATTCAGCAACACCAGTATACAGATCAAAGCCTGATCATCTGGAATCACCTGCACCTGTTTCTTTCTGGTTCCTGTCACCACCACAGGGAACAATTCTTACTTATTTAAACAATCACTAGACTAGGCTTATTCCACCAACTGGGTTTTGAAATGAAATGCTACAGTGCTGTCAAGCAATATGGTCTAACAGACTGATACTGCTTACCAAACCAGTGAAAACAACAAGAAGGAACGCAAAGTTGTGCTTGTACATAGAGCGGGCAACAGCAAGGGAAACACTTCCTCTCCTGTTTTGGAAAGACGAAAGCTGGCGGCGACGTTTTGACTACTTCAGTCAAGTTTATCGCGGAGCACGCAGGGCTTTGGCGCAGGTGCAGGCAGCAGTCACTTCAATGGGATTCTCAAATGAAGGCAACATGTTGGGACGTTTCAAGACACGCAAGCTGTCAGGCCCAGCTTTGAAGCAAAAAGAACCTGAAATATTAAGCACGTAAAGCGCGGCGTCGAAATCGAGGTGTCGTGTGCCTGACAGATGGTGCACCAATCCATTCCTTCTGCCTCAACTGACACCGCTGCATGAGAACCAACCTGCATGACATGTCTGAGCAGTGCAGATCTGATAGTCTGCGCTGGATTGTGTTCTCTCGTGGAGAGAAACAGACTTTTACTTACTTATCCTGTCGCCTGCTGCCATATGGCCTTGCTGTAATTCGACATTAAGCACAAAGACCAAAATGTCTTTGCTCAGGCTGTCTCTCTGCAGAGATCTTCGTTTCCGATCTCTCTAAGCCTCACTGTTTCACCGTGTGTGAGTTGGTGTGCACAGTAAAAATGACAGTGCTTTGTGAAAAAGACCTTGGAGCATCTTTGTGGATTAATTGACCAATATGTGCCTCGACCTTGTTTTGTGGCATTTGTAGCCAAGCTGGGCAAGCTTTACAGAAGGATGAGAGATGGCTCATCTCATTGTGTCCAGAACAACTGGCCTGGCTCTCTCTGGGTGGGGGGGGGAGGGGGGGGTCACTCAACTCCCTCCTCTCGTCACTGAGCGTGATGCTGGCCACCAAGGGTGTCTAGTAGCTTTTTCTCCAAGCATGTTGAGCTTTTCAATGACATTTCATTAGAGGCAGTTTATTGAATTGCAATGAAAAGCTTCATGTGTTTCAGAGGAAGTGAGTGTTAGCCTTCCAGCACTGGTAGTATTATGTGATTCAGGGTCAGCCATCCAGTGAATGGAACTAAACACTAAATGCAAAAAATGGCAAAACGACTGGCAAAATGTAATCTAAATACAAATTGTAAAGCACAAATCAGAGTGCCTTGTTTGGCTGCATGAGCATAACCCAGCTTGGTGTCATGGCATTTAAATATAATAATAATAATAATAACAATAATAATAATAATAATAATAATAATAATAATAATAAAACTTTTCTAGCTTGGTTGCCAGTTGATATGAAAGAGTGTGTATGGTGGGTGGAGCATGGAATAGGGTAACAGTGAAGAAGAGATTAATTCAGACAGAGTATTTCGGAACCGAGGGGCACCTCAGAGTTCGCCGTCCAGGCTGGATATGACAGGCAATTGACATAAACTTGAAGGATCAGGATACGTTGCCTGTCAATATGTCGTTTCAGTACATCACCTGTTTCAGTCCTGCTAAGCTAAAAACCGCCTGTGTGAGAGTAATACCTCAGATTACAGCAGAGCGTCGCGTGGTATGAGTATCCTGACATTTCCCAACCCTACGAGAGCTCACAAATTAGCACATTTGGTTTTCCCAGCGCTGGAGGTGGCACAGCCAAACTCGGCAGAGAGAGCTGAACATGCATGTGACTGGAGTTCCATTCTCCAGTCCTCAAATAGTAACTGTTAAATTTGTTAACAGCACAAAACACCAGATGTCTCACTGTGAGACACATTTAACAGTGTCATGGCACAATATTGCACAGCATGCTTTGACAGCATATTAAAAAATCAGGCCCTCTTTTAACTTATTCGCGGGTTTTAATCATTAGAGTCCTGCTCTTTCCTTTCTGACAGGGTTCCTAACGTTTAGCATGTAGAAATAAATAAACCATCATCAAGCCCTCCACCTCCCATTCTCTCCTCTCGCTGTCGGGAGGTCAGAACACCTACGGAATCCCAAGCCATCCACAGCGACTAAAGGGAATGAACAAGCAGTCATGAGCCGAGTTGAAAGGAGAGAGAATCAGAGCTAAGGGACAGCAGGAGGGGGTCTTGGACTGCAGAGCTGAGCCCTGGACACTGTGGAGGACCTGTCAGAGCTCTTCCCTTCAGCGAAGCCTCAGGACATCAAACACAAGCCATGCTCATTTAAAGGCAATACAAAGGAAAGCACTTTTCAAGAAGCCTTAAATGCAAACAGGCTGTGGACCACCAAGAGAGGCTGAGAGATGGGGCCACAACCAATGATCTGTGAGAATGGCAGATCTTCTTAAATGCAACAGTGTTTGGGATGTTATGAGATGTTGTAGCTCCAGCAGAAGATGTTAATTTCTGTTTAAAACAGACTTCACAACCTTGCGCTCCCAGTGTTGGTAACATTGTGTGATTGGGGGAATCAAAGCTCTGTAGTGAATCTTGGAATTGGGCCTGACTAAACTAGGAGATAAAATTGGAGGAAAAACAAAGTTTTCTTCTTTTTACCATGAAAGTGCCTATATTTTAATGAAAGACTTTTATAGGGGTGGGTGAATTTTTCACAAATTTTGTTTTTTGTGACATCCTGATAAGGTGGGATGAAAATATACTACTACTATTAAAGACTACGAGCACAAATTATTTTCATCCAACATATTACATGCTGCCTAATGAGCAAATGTCTTTGGAATGTCTTCTTCACACATTGACAAAATGACGACTATTTGACAGTCTATGACGACTTTCTTAAGAATAGTGTTGTCAAAGCATCAGGTAGAGTCCTAATATGTGAACCATGCACAATTCTGGCACTTTTGTTAATGTCCTGCATGTCCACAGACATTCAATCATCTAAAGGGGCAATTGGCTGACGGTCTTATCCAAAGTGACATACAATCATTAGTTAGTCCCCCTGGAGCAACTGGCTGGGGGGGGGGGGGTTTTGAATCTGCGATTTTGTGGTCATCAGGTTCTCAGACACGTGTTTTACCCACTAGGCTACTGTCACATCTTCCAACTCAATGTAGAAATATTACATTTAATACTGAGGGGTCGATGAATATTGACTACTAAGGGGTCCATGTACAGATGCTGAACCATACTGTCCAGAGATTCAGACCCGGTCCTAAACCGACTAGGGTGGTACAGACACAATCTGGCAGATGCCACATCCCCACTGAGTGTCCTTCACTCCAGATAAACAGGCCTGCTTGTGCTCCATTTCCAATAAAACATGCAGTCGGTCAGTGAAGCCATAATAAGCTCAGAAACACATACTGTGACAATTTATCACAACCATAACTCTCCCCAGCCTCAGTCTCATTCCTGCTTATTCCAGCCATACATCAGCGTGACTCCACTCTGTTCCTGTTTACTGAACACCAGTGCTCCCCGTAGGTCTAAATGAGCTGATGTTTGTTTTCATTTTAAATTAGGAGCATGGAATCATAATTAAACACTTGGCGTGAGATGTGCAACACCACGGAGTGAGGAAGCTCATCTGCCACCCCTGCATCCCACCTGCAGCCCCCATTCCACATGAGCGCACAAATCTGTGGACTGGAGACCTGCTCGCCTCGATTTCGTCTGCTACAAGATCTCAGCTTGTACCTCAGACAGTCTCCTCACCAGAATGTTCTCGCCCCATCTCTCCTGATTTAGCACAGCGAGGGCAATCTGGGAGACGTGATGAGAGGAGAAGGATGGATTCTAGCTGAGTGAGTTCTGCAGAGCTCGGAACACAGTCTGACACGGGAATGAGGGCCAAAACCACAGTTTGACTGACTTAAGCATGGATGTGTCTGACAGTTGTTCTCGATTCGGAGAAGAGGAGAAAGTTTACCAAAGCAGAGGTTTAGTCTCAGGAAAAGAGCTCACTGTCACAGAGTAGGTGCTGCCAACAGGTGGTCTGCTGAAGGAGACCAGGCTGCGGGTCACGGTGGACGTGATAAGCCTGGATAATGAGAAATTCTAATTAAGGGACGGAACCAATATCGTCTGCCTAGAATTCATGTTTTCGCCCCCATCCTGCAGCAATTAACATACTGGCACTGCATGCACTGGTCTCTCTTCATCAACTGGAGCAGATGGTGAGGTCAGTCAACTACTGAATATCTTGCTGAAACACCAATGATTCCTACTTCTCATGCAAGTCAACATTCGGGACCTGGTACAGGTTTGGATATGAGACAAATCCAGCCTGTTTCAACAAACGCAGCTCAGTGTGTGCTGTGCTGTAAAACAGTTTAGCCTAAATAATTGATCTGCCCACACACCAAGCTGGAAACAGAGGGACCCCTCATTCCTCAGTCACGCTGAGGAGGAGTAGGACTTCCAGCTGATACAGATCTGCAGATCAGCATGATCTTATCTCACCCACTGGCCTGGTTTGGTGAGGCTGATGGAGCCTGGCTTTCTGCAGAGCTGTCCTTCTGCAGCACCGTCCAAACCAGCACCCCCACCTCCCTTAAGCAGCAGCTCTCCAACCTGAACATCAACATCAACACACACACACACACACACACACACACACACACACACACATACACACTGCAGGAGCTTCCCCAAACTGGCCGAGCTCCTCGCCGCAGAGCCTTCTAACGGGAGCGAACCGCCAAGTTTCCAAAGTGGGACGCGCCTGCGCGCGCTGCACCTAATCTCCTCGAGCATCTCCCACGAAACGCACGTGAACATGAACGTGAACGTAAACGTTACCTTGGCTCGAGACGACTCTCCACAGAACCACAATCCAGAGGACGGAGCTCAGCGCGGCGCGGGGAGCCCGCATGGCAAAGGCAGTCCAAGGAGCCGATCACAAAAAAACCCAACAAAGCCCCCCCAAACGACAGACTGAGGTCCGGTTCCGACGCTCGTACACGGAGAACAAACGAAGCGGCTGCTGATCTCCTCTCCTCTCTTCCCTCTCTTTTCTCCTTTCTCTCCTTTCGCGTTGTGCTCGCGCTGCCACTAGCGCGTCTCTCTCTCTCTCGCTCTCTCACACACACATCCATACGCTCTCTCTCCCTCTCACACACACTCTCCCTCTTTCTCTCTCCTTCTGCCTCTTTCTTTTTCTCTCATTCTAGCTCTCTCCCTCACCCCCCTCTCCCTCTGTTTTCCCTACCCCTCTCTCCTTGTCTGAACTCTGCAGTGTCTCAGTCGACTGGATCGCTCCCCCCACACCTAAAGTTGCTGATGTCCTCTGTTGTGTTGTCTTCAGCTGCATTCCATTAGATATGATAATGCCTGCTGAGCACTTTTTTTTTTCAAAACTACTTCAAATTGTGGAAAAATAGCTACCACCCACACGTCAGGCAACCCACCACGTCTGATCACACAGCATAAAAATCCTCCAGTTAAAAGCTTTAAGAACTACAGTACTATGCAAAAGGCTTGATGCTTATTTACCTTGGAAGGTCCAGATTTTCTTGCATTTTCATGTAGAAGAAGTGCAGAGGAAACGTTCTCCAGGCTTCCTCTCATTTTCAGTCCAGTCCCTGAACCTGACCAGTTTCAGAGGAATGATTTTTGTTTGTTAAAACACACAGTGACCTACGTATGAATCATTCAAGCAGAACAAAGACCATCTAACTGAAGTCCTGAACCAGTGAAGAACCAGGAGCAATGATTCCAGATGATCAGGCGGTGTTCAGTATACTGGTGGTGCTGAATGCTGAGTGGTTGGAACTCGTTCTCGTTTCTTTCATTTAACTTTTTTTAATGTCAACAATAAGACAGTTTGACAGGCAGAAAATAGTATCAGCACTAACAAGGTGATTCAGAGCAAAATAATAAAGTTTTCCTAAGTAATCTGTGAGTGTCTACACATGAGAGTAACCACAAAGGGGTGCCAGTGACTTGCAAATTTGGGTAGGAACTGAAAAGCTGAGAGATCAGAGCCACTGTGTGGTCCTCAGTGCTGGGGAGGACATTGCATTTTAGTTGTGTGCGCCTCTGCGAAAGAGCTCTTATTATGCATGGCCAGTGCAGAGCTATGAGGAAAAGAAGCTATGGACTGAACTGGCACCACACCAACAGTCTCAGCTCCAGCCAGTAAGAAGTCAGTCTGAGGGAAACGATGGCCAGACAGTTCATTAAGGAGGCCAAGCCTTTGTGACATCATTTGTGCCATTTTTTCTCCTTCTGAAAGGGTTTGCTGGCAGTGGGGACTGTTGTCCAATGCTTGTTAGCTGAATCACTCTGCCCCAAGCGGTCCCTGAGAATTCGGCCTTGGGATCTGCCCAGTCATGGCACAGGAGGAGCCTCGTCTTTCCCAGATGTTGACAGCTGTTAACTGTCCATGGTGCTGAAACAGAATGTAGAAGTGCTGTGCTGTTATACAAAGGTAAAATCAATACACAGCAACGAGCCTGTTTTTCGCAGAACTCTCTGTTCTGAATGAACTAGAGTGAGGTGAAGTGTAATGTTTGGCTGCACAGCGCCTTGTTAAGCATGGGCGAGTTCAGCGAGGCCAACTGAGCTCCTGAAGGTTGCGCCCGGAGCTCTGTAAATCTTTGTTTACATCAAATTTGTGGTGCATTCTTTGGCCTGGTCCACACATACATTTTTTTTAAAATATGGGTTTTCCTTCTTTGTTCTTAAAAACAAACCATGTCCATACAAGCACAGTTTTTTTAAAAAAAATGCACCGATGAGAACATGCCACACCAGTAGGGGGCAACCTAACCCTAATCATAAAGCCCTGCTGGCTAATCAGAATCAGGAAAAGGTTAATAAAAGTGGTTACTGTTGCTAACAAGCGCTTCCAAAACCATAATTAACAAAACATCATTTTTTGTTCTTGTTCCGGATTCTGATCTGGATCCAGTGGAACAACATCCTGGTCAGATCTGATATACTGGGCAGATCAGAAAGAAGCTTCATTTCAATACTGGGACGCAAAAAGGGACCTCTGTGACCCCTCGGTTCCTCAGTGCAGAGGGAGTGGAACCTGAGACGTGTAGAAGCATCTAAAGAGTTCCGTTTAACACCAGCACCGTTTAGGTTCTACCCCATAATCACACAAAATCAACTCATATAAAGAAAACACACAAAAGACATACCCTGGCGTTAGAGGACAAAAACTCACTTTTCCCATCTCTACAGCAATGCTGAAAACTTCTTCAGCTTGGACGGAGTTTTCCCAAAACACCCATTTTCAGCTATCCACATCCAAAAGGATGATAATCAGGGACTTCTGAAGACTTTAACCACATTAACCAGAGCAGGTGGAGCCGATTGTGGCTGGAACCCTCTCAGGAAGGTGGATCTCCAGGTCCAGGTCTGGAGACTCTTGTAAAGAACATCATCATGATCCTTTATGGGCATTGATATCATCATTTATGGGCATTGACATCATCCCTCATATCATCACTGCTCCATGAATATTTCATGAGTCTATTAAACACAAAAACAGGTTTTCTGAAAGTTGGCAACAGGGAGGTTTTGGCTATATGTGTGAAGTGAAACACAATCTTTTTTTTCTGCAGAGTTAATTACCCTCAGAAACAGATAAAGCACAAGTCAAAGTAATTAATTCTCCGAAACAGCATCAGCCTCGCTTCAGAAGATGAGGTCGCCTAAGCCACCCGTAGCTGAGAAGAAACCCCAATCAGATTGTGTAAAGACCCTAATTTCTTGCTCTGGCTTTGATTCCACACCACCCTCTCCACCTTCTCTCATCATTTCTGTCACTAAGTTATCATTTACAAGTCAAATAAAGAGAGCACTTACAGGCACCAGCTCTGTTCTGGCTGAGGGACCGGTAAGGTGTTGATAATACTGTACAGCCAGCGTTGCACTGAATGAATAAACTTCAGCAACAATCAGCCGTCATTCTTGCAGCATTGTTGCAGCATCTCACAGGAAGCCCACTGCCGGTCTGTCTATTCAGCTCATAAAGCTTCTACATTTGTTTCATTTGTTTCATACACACATTAAACAACTCCACCCCAATAACCCTTTCTGCCATAGACCCAAATGTGAAGATACTGTCCATAAATCCAGATATTGGCAGTCCATAAATCTTCCACCTTCCTTTTACCTAGGAGTCAATGTCCAGATTAAAAGAAAATTCAGAATCAAACTTTTCTCTGTCCAGCCTGTTTCTCCTTAATGGAAGTGAGCTCAGATTAACATCAATATGAGGTTCTGACCATTTTATCCCTCTTTTTAAATTCAGCTCCTGACAAAGGCCTTCTATTCATTCCCAGTTTAAGAACTTAAGATGGCATTTCTGTTCTCTCACTGCTCTGATCTTTATTTGTCTCAGTTCATCAGATCTTCAGATAAACCAGCAGATCTCAAAGAAAACCCTCTTTTCTTATAAATGAGTCTACTACAAAGGTCAGACAGTTTTAAGATCCAAAACGTTGTTAAAGAGAAGAAAACTCATAAGAACTTGTTGATAAGAACCGCAGAAGAACTTAAGTCCATTTTTTCTTTTGCTCCTTATTTCTCCTGAATGGGGGATTAGGAGAAACAAATTAGACTTCAATAATCTCCAGATAAGATCATTTATTTCTGATGAGACAAAGAAAATACTGTTTTGAGCAGCAACATCTTCTACTAGGTGGCCAGTCATGCTGAGAAATATATTGTGAATATCACTTAAATGATAAACGCTACCATACTGATAAACATAGCATACCACCTCTACATCGTTCACATTATTTTCAGTATTGTTCCCCTGTAGAGATTTTTTGCAGGTAATTCTGCTTAAAATATGAAGTACTTTTAGTAGAGAAACCCAAACTGAGATGGTGTAATCTCTTCAGCTCTCCCACACACTCTCATCATGCCTGGGGAGCCCATAGAGCCCACAGAACCCACACTGATAACTGTGGTGTTTTTGTCCAACTCCAATTGGCACTCCCTGGATTACATTACATGGAATTCTGTGGATGTGTCATCATTCTGTAGTTCATTAGCATCCAGGCAAAAAGAAACGTCCCATCACACGGAGCTGTGATCAGCCACGGACGTCTGATCTGTCCAACTTTTTCTTACTGCCATAAGAGTTCCAAGGTTGTTGCCTAATCACACATGAATATTTTTGCATAGGATGTAAAAAATATTTTTCGTAGGATGATGGTTGATCCTGCACATTTCACAGATTCCACTGCTCTCTGCGCATCTGATACTATATTAACATTTACAGCATTTGGCAGATGATGTTATTCAGAGTCTGCGACGTGCTGGCGACTGTCCAGGGTGTACCCCGCCTTCGCCCATTGTAGCTGGGGTAGGGTAAAGGGGA
>JBBPDH010000034.1:9874082-9884872 GCA_037974565.1 Clupeocharax schoutedeni | reverse complement strand
GCTTTGATATTAATGAGTTTTTTGGGTTCATTGAGAACATGGTTGTTGTTCAATAATAAAATTATTCCTCAAAAATAAAACTTGCCTAATAATTCTGCACTCCCTGTATGTAAGAATACAAAGTACAATTACAATAAAATAATATGTTTAAAATATTCATAAGTGGGGGTGTATTGTGCCACTGGCACTATTTACCCCTTTGGTAGAAATCACCCCAACCCCACCATTTCGGGAAAAATGCATCATCCAGCAGTTTTGAGCTAACCTCATGCTAGCTGTATAGACTTGTAGCGTAAGTTACCAAAGCCCTAAAACATGTCTATATCTTTTCAGACACAGCAATCAAAAAACCTTGATCATAGAATTTTTTACTTTGAAAGGCTTATCTCTCATGCAATGAGGCTCTCTTTTTTTGCAGGACGAGTAAAATGTGTGCTCACATGACCATTTTCTTCTATAATTCCCTAGAAACAGGGTTTGGCACAACTCACCCCATTCTCCCCTATATAGTATAGTATAGTGGTTACGTTCGGTTCCTTACTCTTGCCTCTGTTTGACCTCTTTTTTGTTCCCTGAAGCAGCATGAGATTACAGTCCTCTGCAGATGGTATTTCTGTAACCGATCTGTCCACTGGCGGAGCTGAAACTGTGTAGGCACTCAGACGGCCCACCCTGGAGCCCAGGAGCACCTGTAAAGCTGAACAGGGACTTAACAGATCTAATTAGTGCAGCCGAGCAGAGCCCAAATATATTAATTTATGCAGCAATGCCATATAACAGTACTAAATTACTGAAGTACTGAAACCTGAACTATTTTAGGAAGCTGTATTTGTGCTGCAAGCTCATCTGTGTTTAGAAACAGGGGGAAATGTCCTTAATAAGCTCTTCTAAAACTAAATTAAGATATTTTTCAGTTAACATTAACTTTTCTGTTTAGTGATCAAACTGATTGAACTCCGCCTTTGTATTTAGTATGTTATATATGGTTGATATAAATATATCATATTTATAAATATATATAATATATTATATTTATGGGACATAATGTAACATATATACTGGACCTCATTATCTCTTTGCAGTTTTTAGGGTTTGTTAAACCATAAGACACTGAGCAGGTAGATCAGGTCTAGGTGAGAAGGTTCCTAATATACTGGTCAGTAATTCAGACCCAGGTTTTGCTGGGAGATTGGTCACTGTGGAGTGCTAATGGTCCTTTTCCCTTTGAATTCATCATGAAGGCTTTAGCCATTTGCTGCAGCCTGATCTTCCAGATCCATCTTCAGAGCCTTACAGTCACCATAATCCTCAATTATGAATTCTCACGACAGGGTTTAACATCAGCGCGATTCTGGACTCCTCGCGTCGGCCTCTGTGACTTTAATCAACCTGAGGCCGCTGCAGAGCGTGGCTGCCATAATTGCTCTCACCTGCCTCCCGTTCCTGCTCTCCTTTAAGAAGTGGGTTGGAGGGTTGGCTTTGTCTTTCCTCTGTTGTCTGAAGGGTTCTTTCTTTCTTTGGTGAGCTAACAGACCTGTCGTTTGTGGTTGACTCGCTCTGCTTAACGTAACCTGACATCGTGCTCTGTTTGACATTTGCAGGGTAGGCCAGGATTGTGTCCGTCAAGAAAAATGACTAAAACTGAAAAGCCCCTGTCGACTCTCTGGGGTGGGTGGAGGTTGTTGTTGTTTGGGTAGGAGGGAAAAAATGCCGTGCAGCTGTTTGTCTCCCTGTCAAGTTTGGTGATCTAATCTTTTTGACTTTGCATTAGGCTGTGAACTTAACGGGTCCAACAAAGAAGAGACCTTTAAGGCGGATGATACGAATCACCAACACCAGCTTGCCTTGAGAACTGTAAGCTTTGTGGTTGTATGGGTTACTTTAGGATCTTGTGATATTTAGGGATGTGGTTTGGGGGAACATATGCTCCTGCCTTCACATGAAGTGGAACAGTGCCCCTGCTGGTCATAATCTCTCTATAATGTCTTAGAATTCTTGACAAAAGTCCAAGTTTATTTTTCCACTAATTGGAGCAGCTGTAAGGTTCTGCTGCCCAATTAAACAGAACTTCAGCTCCAAGACTGCAGGAGATCCAGATTAAATGTGCAAATAAAATGTGCAAGTTCTTAGTATTCTAAAAAGTCAAAAGCTTAGTATTTCAGGGGATTGAGAGCCTGGTTGGGAGTTTAACCAGCATAAGCTAAAGGTGTGGATTTCACTCAGTATCCAGATCAGGTTATTTCTGAGTCCAAGTTGGCGGTTGGTTTTGTTTCTCAAAGATCCTCTTGGCTTTTCTTGGTCAATTCAAAGCTCTTCATAGAACATGCAAGCCTGTAGCCCTACTAGGATGCTCAGGTTTAACTAAGGCTAGTTTTATCTTACAGATGTGTTTGGGTCATTCAGCCAAGGATGAGTTCAACATCGTGGAGTTGGTAACTGGTGAGGGTGATGGTGCCAAAGCTGTGCCAATTGTGACTTTACATGCCAAGTCGATGCCCACAGTAAGTGTAATTTACTTGGACTCCTATTCCCTCTCTCTGCTGCTTTAAATTGATTCCTTGTCTGTTCCCGGCAGGTCAACTTGTCTGGTTTGGACTTGCACCCCCCTGTGACTTTCCGCCTGAGCCATGGCTCTGGCCCTGTGTTCGTTGGAGCAGAGCACATAGCCTGTGAGTAATCAGCTTTCAGTCTCTGTATTTGTCCAGAAATAACCTTAATTTGCTTCACCATTACCCCCTCCATCCCGTTCACAGTGGAAGAGTATTCTGATGAAGAGCTTGAGGAGGAAGAGTTTGATGAAGAGGTGGAGGAGGAAGAAGAGGACATTGAAGAGTCACCTGTGAAGAAAGCTAAGAAAAATGGTGCTGGCAAAGTAAGGCTGAGCTTCATATTTACTTCATCTGTGTCTGTATTAATACGCCGCTCTAAATGATCGAATATGTATCTTCAAGAGAAAGAAGCCAGAAAAGGGGGAGGACGAGGGGTAAGATTTGACTCTACCTCATCTAAGAACTACAAAGCTGAATGTTTTTAAAAAATTGTTAAAATGAATGTGTTCACTTTCTGAACAGTGAGGCATCGGAGGGTGAAAACAATCCCCCCAAAAAGGTAAGTATTAAGATGTCTGAAAGGTAACGTTTAATTTAAACCTTTTATTAACCTTGCCCTCTTTTCAGGGTAAAGGGAGAGGGAGAAAACCCCTGGCTGCGAAGGTTTGACCGAGCAAGAACCAGGACATCACGGATGTTTCACTGTAGACTTTGATGCAGACGTGTTCAGTCTTCTGGAGGAATCAAGGCCTTTTTCTAGTCTGAATCCTAAAATGCTGGTTATGCTTGGTCTTGCATTGCAGCTGTGTCCAGGCTTAATGGAATAATTTCTATACTCTGACACATGAAGGGGACCATATTAAATCACCTTGAATCACTTCAGATGTGCCTTATTTGGTGGAGTTGCTTGCATTAACAGACTGTTTGCTTGGCTGAGACCAGAAGGCTTTAGGTGTTTAAAGTAGACGTGTTTGACTCCAGTATTAAATATCTTGGCATTTTCCAAGCCAAGCCTTTCCTCCTCTTAAGGTAGTCCAAATGGTAACAGGTTTGGTGCATCGCAGGCATTTACAACAGCAATCTATGCATTGCCAACATGACCAATGTCATACTACCACAATCTTGTTCTGCTTTAAACTTGATCTCTGCCCTCATGTGCTCTGAGCTGCCATTTGGAAAGGTCAGCATGAAATACTAGTGATTCCAGAAGACCGTCCTCTGCAGTATATTTCAATTGAACTTGCCCAGACATTCAGTAATAAAACAGCAGACCATGATAAGACTGCACAAAATTAACAGTGGTTCTATACATTGAGTCCTTTCCATACATTAAAGCACTTCTGATTGCACTTCTAGAGTTGGAAGTCTATGGATAGTGATTGGCATTTTTCTTAAATGTAGCTGTTGACGTCACAAAACCATTTAACTTGGTCTCACCCATTCATGCTGAATTTCTAATGTGTCTCAGCCCCATCCCTTGAATAAGCTGCAATGCCAATCAGAAAAGAGAATATACAGCACCTCTGTATAAAAGGCATAGAAACAGTGTTTAATTCTAGAGGTGTGTGTGTGTGGGGGGGGGGGGGATGTAAGGATTGAGTTTTGGTGCATAAACCCACACAATTGAGATCAAGATCAACAGTTTAAGATTAAAATGACTTGTTGGATTACATGAAGACCTTAACATAACCCCCAATAACTGTGATCGGTTAATTTGCTGCCTTTTGATATTGCCATGGCAACAGATGCTGTATTCTGCAGCCCTAGACCATGGAAAAACCTTGTTCTTGACTTGATGGAAACACTCGGGAAACTCATCCATTTAAACATTTATTCATTTGTACAAACAGTGTTCAGAATGAAGCTGCAGCGTGTGCTCCCAATTTGGGTCAGTGCATTCTTGGTAGGGATCTGCTCCCGTTGCCTTTGTCCAGGACGTCCTGAGAAAATATAGTGGTGTCATATCGGAGTGTACAAATCATAGATGGTATGTGACAAGTTAGTCTACTTTTACGGAATTTTCTCACCTGATTCCATGAGTTCAGTCAACCTCAGCTTTCCTTAAGTATTTTTTCATGACTGAATTAATATCTCCTTCACTGCCTTCAGCCTCTAGCCTTTCTCCCCGGGGCCCGCGCCTCTGCTGAGAGTCTCCGGAGCCGGATGAGTCTGAGTCGGAGCCCCTGCATGATGCTCTAGAGGGGGGCAGCTCCCCAAAGTGCACGCTGAGAGCGCGCCGTTGGCCTCCACGGGAGCTGCCCCCCGCTAGGCTGCTGGTAGACTGAGCTCTGCGGATTGCCGGGACAATGTCTGAGCAGGTGTCCCCTGTATCTTTGTCTGTGTCTAGATTACTGAGGAGCCGTCGATTTTGAAATACAAGAGGCTCCGTCCCAAGCTGGGCCTCCCCACCTTCTGCCACGAGGCCCCCGAGCAGTCGCCGTCGGATTGGCTGATAGGAACCTGAGCTGGACATGGTTTTTATGCAGGGTTCCTCTTCTTCTTCAGGGATGGAAAGGTTGGGCATGTGGCGGCGGTGACCCGTGGAGGATACTGTGGAAGTGATTGAGTCGCAGGAGCTGAAGCGATTCATCTTCCCGACAGTGGACGTGGCTGTGGGAGCAGTTGTGGTGGATTCAGTAAAGGATTTTAGGCTGGAGGCGCGAGAAGGGAGAGGGCTTGGGGGTTTGAGGATGCCCGGCCGGGTTGGTTCCTCCAGGACCTCATCAGGCCCCAGGGAAAGGGCAGAAGCTCTGCGTCGAAGAGTAGAGGCCCCTGTTGTCTGGTAAATGGGTAGGGACACTGTGCTACCCTCTCCCATTTCTGAGCTTCTGTCCCAGCTGGCCCCGGCCCGCTTCTTCCGTAAGCCCTCCAGAAGCTCAGACAGGGCTGTGGAGGACGATGCCCTGCCAAGGCCTGGGGAGCTCTCAGGCACATCCTCTTCGAAGTCTTGAGAACAAGACCTGGCAGGAGGATAATCACCATTCTGATTATTCATCAGTAAAAAAAGAAACAATCATAATTCCATAGTCCATCATTTTTGGGAGGTTTATAATGATTACAGTGACAAGCTGCTTTGCAGTAAAGTACCTGAAGCTGTAGGTGCTCATTGTGTCAGTGACCGACTGGTGCCCAGTACTGCTTCCACCATACGGAGAACCTCTGCCCATGTGCCCCCCACGTGGTACACCCAGCCAGTGCCGAATGCCTTCGCCCACATCCTCTGTGCCAACGCTGGATCCCACGGTGGATGCACTGTCACTGTCAAAGGAACACAGTGTCATTCAAGCTGCACTTTCCTCACATTAGATATGGAAGCGTGTTAGCAGCTGTTAAACCTCAACACATGCCAGCAGCATGATCACTATGAGCTACATTAATTCCATGATGCACATGGGCAAATTAAATCCCAATCGGGCCGGGAGAGATGTGCCAAAAACCCTGGTGTTGGCACCTCGCGTGACCTCAACCTCATTGACACTCTGCTAGGCATGCATGCTCAGCCAGCCATAAGCTCATTTGCCCAGACTCCCTATCTATGGTGCGCTGTCATTATCAGAGGTCTCCCTGCATGACCTGCTGCTCCAGGATGCGTTTACAGGCTCAGAGGTGTTGGACTGACACATACGGCACAGCGCCGAGGCCTGTCAAAGCCCTCACACCCCATACCGAATCCTGCCTATTCACATTCAAGTGGACAGTTTGAGTGATATGGAAATGCCGTGCCAGCTCGGCTGTTCTGCAGCGCTCCAGTAATTGGGCTTTTCTACATCCGCGTAGCTTGTAAGGCCTAAGGTGAAGTGCAGCTATCACATACACACACAGAGGCTGCTCTCCCTCTCAGAGTTTTCACTACCAACAGATGACAAAGAGGAGAAATGGGGAGAGAGAGAGAGAGCAGAAACAGCACCGGGGGTCCTGGCTAATGCACATGCATTATTCAAGAAAAAAAGCGGATCACAGCCGCTGAACTTTTGAAGGAACTTGAGTACAGAGAAAAGCTTCTTGTATTTAACAAGGCAAACGTAGAGTGCAGGTCTGTGGCAGTGTGTGGCCTATTTGGTTGATTGTCTGCATTTAGCAGGAGTGCCCTTCTATATTAGAAGCAGGAGGATGAAAACTAGAGCACATTTAATAACCGTACACAGCAGTTAAAGAATAAATCCTAAACATTCAACTCGTGCAGGACCCTTCACCCATTAGCCAAGCTAGGCTTGTTGTGGAACAAACATAGTTCTGTGGTTAGATTGCTTATGATTAGTTCACATAGTTGAGGGAAACATTTGTGAACCCTTTGGAATCCTTTTCCACAAGAACGGCTCCTAAAATGTGAGCCAATCTTCATCTGGCAGCCTTAATCAACAAACCAAGATCACAGGGCGATAAATAAAGGAACCTCCAGGATTATCCCCTCGTGAAGACAGTGTAACTGGAGTCTTATGTCTTACATAATTCAAGTTTAACCAAAAGACAGTTTTTGTTTTTTTGTGACGAGATACTATCACCACTGAAGCTCTTAAGAGTGGAGAAGGTTAGAAAAGCACATCCAAGACTGGAGACTTCACCTTTCTACAGTCTGGCAGATCATTTAGATTCAGCACCATTCACTATTCCTCCTAGAGTGCACACCAGGAGTCTCAAATTCTTCAAGTCTATACATCTAGAGCAGATGTCTGGAAGTCTGGACCATATCCATTTGCATCTTTTGTGCCTCACAGATATAATAAATGTAGTGTTATGAGTCTTGCCCAATAATTCTTATTGTTCTAGAGTGGCTGAAGTCAAGCAGAGTTTGGTTATTTATTATTTATCCTATTTATTACACCGCACATTCTCTGTCCTGCTATGATTGCACAGTCATATTTATTGCTGTTAAACGCTGTTCTGCATTTTTCTAGCTGCTAGAATACTGTTGCTCTTGTGTTTTTCTTGCACATTTTCATCTTGTCTGACACATTGTTTCACTTGACTGTGTACTGTGTGCATATTGACTTGCTTTGATTTCCCCGCTCAGAACACTCAGACTAAACGTGGTAATTAACATATTCGTTAAATCAGCTGCCTTTGTGCATGAAAATCACCAAATTGTGTTGGATTCCTGGCCTCCAAGTGTGGACTTACATTTACATTCATATTCATATTTACAATACATTTAGATCATTTGGCAGAGGTTGCTTGGCAGTGGTTGGTTAGTGTAGTGGATAACAATGCTTACTTCCAAGCAAGAGCGTGGGGTTCAATTTGTTCCCCAAGTGAGACACCACAATACACCAATAAGAGTCCCGAATCTCTAGAATCATCTCACAGTACACTGTTCTCCAGTTTTTTGCCATGGTATAAGTCTGCTTTGCTGCCTCGGAATCAAGATAGCTAAAAAGCACCAACAGATCAATAAATTTGTTGTCAGTAAATTGTAAAATCAAAAGGTGGTTAGGTTATGCAACATATAAAAAACAGCACTCCCACTGAAACTGAAGCTTGACTTAGGTATTCCTAAGCTTGACTTAAAAGCATGAAGTGTATGGAAACAACAGCCAGATCTGTGCTTTTGCAAGCATTTCTCAGGGGGTTCCAGATATATTATGCTGTTTTAAATTCAATCATACCAAAACAGAGCACAGTGTAAGCATATTAGATGAAGACAGCGCTCAACAGGAGATGATAGATGTGTGGTTTTATTGTGCTGATGTCAACATTTTGTGCCTCCAGTTTGACAGCCCTCATTTGTTGGACAAGACTTTATAAGCTGACTGCTGGAACTTCCAGCATGGTGAAAGTGCGGTCCAGTTTAAGGTAAGTCACTAGTGCTGCTCCAGCACCAGAATCCTATCTTTGGAAAAGAGCTGTTAGAGTCCTGAACTCAAGTCCTCAAACCCACTGAAACGATGTGGTAAGTTAAAGCAGCCTTTTCAGAAACAGCTTCCTGTAGATCAGTGGTCTTCAATGCTGGTCCTGGAGATCAGCCTTCCTGAGAAGATTCCAACCACAATCTGCACCTGCCCTGGTTAATGAGTTTCTTCATAGGTCCCTGATTGGCTGGAGTATGTAGGGGGGCGGGGCAGCAGAAGAGATGGTGGTTGGGACAAAACACAGCAAAGAGAGGAATTTCCAGGAGGAGGAATGGAGACCACAGAAGTTCACACAGCCGGTTAAGTGTCTGACCTCATCTCAAGAACAGCCAGGTAATTGATTAAAATATTGATTATTTACTAGGACACCTGATCAGTTGTGTTTGAGCAGGGAAGACACTAAACTGTGCAGGATGGAGGACCACTGTTGTTTAGAAAAGGCTCAAAATACCTGCTATTTTTTGTGCACAACAGCTCAGCAGTATTTGTTGAAGCAGAGGAGGCTCCAATGGGTACTAAATGAGTGTTTGCATATGCTTTATGACCTTGTTAAAAGGTTGTGGTGTTTGCTAAAAAGACTGACTCGTGATTACATTTTCGGAAAGGGCAGATAATTCCCAGTTGTTGACAAACTGTTTCCCAGAACTGGTTCACAAACAACGTAATCATCTGTATGCACTGTCATTATCACTCACACTTGTTACTCCCGTTTCCGGATATTGTCCTTTAGATAAACTGTGCTGGATGAGGAACAGTGTATCATTTCATAAAATGTGGCTTAATAAGAATTTCTTCAACTTAAAGCAGAAAAAAAATCAGCATGTCATCAGACCTTTTATATTGGTCTTGGTGGTCCCCTAACACTGTATCTTTTTCCAAAACTCAGCCTTGGTGCGGAATTACAGCTACTTCGAGCCAGTCCCATAATGAGATTTCCCTAGGACGTGCCGTTTCTGTGTCTGTAGCTTTAAATGATAATGAGGAGGAGAGAGGCGGACCAAGATGGGGAGGGGCCTCTCACACATTTGTGGTGAAGCTAATTTTTTTAGGGGAGGTGGGGAAATTCTCTGGGCGGGCAAAGCAAGAGAAAGGGGTGGTAACCTTTCCTCATATGACGATATACAGGGCAAATTCCAGATCGGGCATCTGAGCTGTCCTTCTCTCAGTGGCGGAGCAGGTTGACCAAAGCACTCTTTACACCTATTGCCATTTCTAGCCACTGCAGGACCATAGACAGGCTAGGTGAACTCGCATTAATGTTTAAAAAGTCTCATGAAGTGAAATTTTCATGTCATGGGAGCTTTATCACTGCAACGCTTCAGAAAATATGAGGTATATACAATAGGGTTATTTTTTAAGAGAGCACTGCCCAAGGAGACTGAGGGAATACTGTCATAATGGTGAGTTTCTCCTCATTAGGGCTTCTCTTACAGAGTTTTATCTGTGGAGATGTTCTGTGCCCCGCTGTCAGATATAGCATAGCTTCGGTCGAGCGCCACAGACTTTCGGATGAAGTTAATCCGTGTTATGCAACCGACTCCTGCATCTCCGAGTCTACATTCATGCCATCATACCCACACACAGAATATGGGGAGATACACACACACATGCAAAATTCAGAACTCGTTGACAGCAGGGCAGCAGGGTGAAAGTGCTTACATATCTTTCTTTCTAGAGAAGGACTCCACAGCCGTCTGTACACTGGACAACAAGAACAGGAGAGACAGTGAGCGAGGCTGGTGAAGGAGGACACTGAGAGAGTCAGGCAAGTCTGAGGCTTCAAAATGAGGTTTAACTTTCAGCAATTTACTACTGTCCAAAAATAACGACTCAAGTCAGATAAATAATCCCTGTAGACCAGCGAGCAAATTGGGGCCTGAAGTTCATGGCTTACATAACTGGTCCAAAACTGCAGCTTTATTAGACCCTTTTTGCGGATACTTTTTTTTTTACAACATTTTACAGTTTTATACATACAGCCTACCTTGAGCATCAGCTCAAATCCTGTTGTTTCTTCTTATTAATTTAATTAATTTCCACCAGGGTATAATAATGATTTGAAACGGACCTCTTTTATTGCTGTTTTTTTTTTCAGGGCTTGTGTGTCGCCTAACTTGAGCCTCAACTTGGTTAAGACAGTAAACAAAAAATTGTTTTCTTAACTTTAGTTCAATTCGTTGTTGTATGTAGAGACCTTTTATTTTTTTACAGTGCCCTTTTGAGCATTCTTACTAAAGATCACTCAAAAGGCTTATAAAATGCAGCTTTATCAGTTATTATTATTATTATTATTATTATATCTACAAAAATGAAAATTTTATCTAAGGTAGAATTGAGAATAAATCAATTATTGAAAGTTATGTATAATAATTTTCAATAATTTCAATAATAATTT
>JBBPDH010000034.1:9740323-9752306 GCA_037974565.1 Clupeocharax schoutedeni | reverse complement strand
ATAATAATAATGATTATGATTATGATGATGGTGATGATAATAATAATAATAATAATAATAATAATAATAATAATAATGAGAATAATAATGATTATGATGATGATGATGGTGATGATGATAATAATAATAATAATGATTATGATTATGATGATGGTGATGATAATAATAATAATAATAATAATAATAATAATAATAATAATAATAATAATAATAATAATAATAATGTCCAAAAATACTCGCTGACCTGACAGCATAGGAAATAAAATAAATAAATAAATAAATAAATAATAATACTACTACTACTACTACTACTACTACTAATCATCATCATCATCATCATAATAATCATCATAATCATCATCATCATCATCATCATCATAACATGTTTGATTGATGCTAGTCCTGAAATCAATCAGACCTGTTCTTCTTGCAGAATTTTTGATTGGCCGATAGCTATTCTAATCATGGTACTTATGAAGCAGCAATTTGTTCTATTGAGAAAAAAAGAAATACAGCAATATTATTTTTTAGTATTTTAGTATTTTTAGTATTTTTAAAAATACAGATTTTTTGTTTAAAAGGTGATTAATATCTCAGTTAGAAGAATATTGATTTGGTTTCTTGCTACACTTTATAAACACTTCACAAAATTCCATCAGCAGCTCCTGATTTTAGTTTCATTTTGGACTGATAAGCTGAAGTAGGTAAAGGGACTGTAACTATAAAACTGGACTTCCCTCAGGAAAGCTTTGGGAATGTTTAAAATGTCACATAGCATGTTTATTTATTCTAAAGTGTTTTTGATTCATTAATGCTAATAAACTGACTTCTCAGATAAACAAGTTTACATATCAAGAGGAGGTTTCTGTTTTCAGCGGTGCCTCTAAAGGGGGGATCTGCACTGATTAACATTCGACTTTTCTTTGACTTGTTTTTAAGTTTTGTTATGTGAATGTTGCGTTGAACAGGAACGTGAAGGACATCCACTCGGTGCTGGAGGTCTCCGTGTTTGACGAGGACAGAGATCGGAGCACAGATTTCCTGGGCAAAGTGGCCATTCCGTTATTAAACGTGAGTGTCAGTGCCGGGAGTGCCAGGGCTCGGCGCTCTCAGAGTGTTGCGTTAGCGCTGCAGGCTGGGACTGATCTCTAACTAAACTGCACAGCTGGGCGCAGCGACGCTGTGGGTCTGGGGGGCGTCTCGGTGACAGGGGGCTGCCAATAATGAGCCTGTACTTGTCAGAGTGGGGGGAGAGACGGGATGGAGTGGGGGGTGGCTGTTTGATGCTGTGGCAGGGCGGTGGATGGGTCAGGAGGGGTTGGGTGTGGGGGGGGGGGTTGGGGGGGTCCTCTGGGGCTCTGCCAGACAGCAGGCTGTCACGTCTTTTTCCCGCAGATCCACAATGGCGAACAGAAGGCCTACGTCTTGAAAAACAAGGAGCTGACAGGGCCAACAAAGGGGGTCATCTTCCTCGAAGCAGACGTCATCTTCAACAGTGTGAGCCCCCCACACTCCACACCACCACGGCATTGTGTCGTGCACTGATAAATTATAATTAATGATGTACTTTGAGTGCATTAACACTGATGGTGCTCCTTCGCATCTGTCTCCCAGGTGAAGGCTGGCCTGCGGACCTTCCTGCCGGGAGAGCAGAAATACATCGAGGAGGAGTCCAAAGTCTCCAAACAGGTAGACCAACCCAGTCTGTCAGTGTGGCTCAGATCAGTTCTGAGCATTTGGGAGAATTCCTCTGGGCGTCACTCAGGCAGGAGCACAAAGGGTCCTAGCGTTTAGGACAGGGCTGTGGTGTAGGATCCCCTGCCCCTCCACCTCGCCCTCGCCGCTCTGGGTCTGAATAGAAATGTCAAACTGGCCCTTCTGAGAAGAGCAGGCCACCCCAGAAGTCCAGCCCCTGACACCATTGCAATACACAAGCATTGTCCTCCAACTCAATGAGTCTGAGCAACAAAAGAGCCTGAATTGGAGGGGCTGGATCACACCCACCCCAGAGCTTTCAGGAGCAACACACACTCTTCACACACTCTTCACAGCCTTTCTGCTGATCTCAGCACCAGCAGGGCCCACAATACCCTCACCCTAGCACATTAAACACACACACACACACACACACACACACACAGACACACACATACCAGAAGAAACACGGAGGTCAGAGCTGCGAATGAGTTTATTAAAGTTGAATTTTAATGCGCACACTTTCAGAGAAAATTCTGTCAATTATTGAGGAAGGGTTTAATGGGTTTAATCTCCAAAAGTGAACTCTGAAACGTTACAAGAGAAGGAAGAAATGCAGATTAATGTAAACTGAGATGTAAGCAGACCTAGCAGACCTATAAGATACTTTTCGGACAAAAGAATAGGTAGAAAAATCTTTTTGCAGAGTTTTAATGAAATTTTTTGATCATCACGCAGTTGTGTGTAAATCTTCAGGCACCCCTGGTCATTGATAATGACAAATGTTGTACTGTGTTTTAAGTTGGAAACTTTTCATCACACATGTTATACTTAAACAATTATCTAACAAATAGTTGTTAAGTTTTCTATAAAAAAATGTAAGTATACAGTATATGCATACTGATTTATGTATAATCATTCTTTTTATTCTTTAAAGTACACATAGTTATATAGTTATAATTTATATACAAATAATGCATGTTATTATATTGAAATAATGTAGAAATAATGTGTTGTTAATATTTAGATTTTTTTATTATTAAATGCCTGTAGTTTAACGTTTTATTATTTATCATTTAAAAAAAATATATATATTTTTTTTTTTTACACATGAATTTTACATTTTCTTATATGTTTTGAGCTGAGCTGCATACCCGGAGTGCGGTTTGGTGGGTGTGGGAGGGTGAAAGATGAACAAACACCCTGGCCAGCCCATCACAAAACACCTGCTTTTAACCTTTTATTGCAAAAGTACTTTAATACTCCTGGAAAGTTTTTTTTAATCCTCATTATTATTAATATCTTCATTAGTACCAGTAGTCTCATAGTCTTCTTCTCTTGTCTTATTTCTCTCTGCTGACCCTCCGGTGGCCTCGGCTTCTCTCAGCTGCTGCTGCAGAATTTTAACCGGGTGAAGCGCTGCATCATGTTCCTCATTAACGGGGGCTCCTACATCAGCAGCTGCTTTGAGTGGGAGTCTCCCAGGAGGAGCATTTGTGCTTTTCTGGTAGGTGGTGTGACACACATACAGTCTGACACACACACAGAAACATACATGAACACACATACATACATACATACATACATTCAGGTTTGCGCTGCGTCAGTTGTTGCATAGCATCGTCTAGTTTCAGAGACGGGGAGGGAACTTACTGCAGATACAAAAACTCGCTGGCCACTATATTAGATACATCCTCCCTGTGTTTCCATTTATCGATCATTCAGGAGCTCTGTGTTGTTCACAGATGCAGACTGCCCATCATCTGTTACCCCCTTTAGCCTATTCTTCAGTGTTCAGGACCCCCACAGGACCACCTCAACTGTAGCGGCAAAATGTCCCCACTTTTACAGAATTCCCAGGATTCTTGTCTTTACGTGAACATTCGGTCCCCACAAAGAGACAAATACACAAATAGTGTCGGTTCTGAATATGGCCCACCACCCTCAAAATACTTGATAATAATAATAATAGTGGTCCGGGTGGGGGTCCCTGACCCGTAAAAAAAGACTGATTGGAAATTAGCAGATGATGCTGAGAAACAGATGGACCACAGTCTGTAACTGTGGAGCCACAAATTGCTAAGTGGAGCTGATAAAATGAGTGAGAGAAGATCTCCAGGAGGAGGAGGGGTGATGGTGACCACTCCTGGTGGCTGAGGAGCCACAGCTAGTGTAAAGGTCCTTTAGCAATGAAGTAAAAGTTCTCATATAACTGTATCTGTAGGAATGGAAGAGTGTCACTTTGAGAGTGATTTGGGGCAAAAACTGAATATTTGAGAAATCCACCAAGGTCACTTGATAATGTGTTTAATGTCTCTGTAAAACTGAAACCTTTCTGACGGCCTGAAGATCATGACTGAGATTTCGGTTTTCCTTGTAGATGTTTGTGTTGGTGGTTTGGAACTTCGAGCTCTACATGGTTCCACTGATGCTACTGCTCTTCCTGGGCTGGAACTACTTCCTGCTGGCCTCTGGAAAGGCAACCCACGAAGGCAGTGTGGTGAGCGATTCGGTCTCCATCACTCAACACAGGTCTTTATTCAGACTGTGAAATCTCCAGTCACCATATTTCCAAATGCTTGGAAATATATAGGAGAAAAAGACAAAAACTCAACAACAACAACCAGAGAGAGCCAAAATCTGTTATTCCTGCTGAACAGAGTCTTAAGTATTTAATCTGTGTTAAAATGGTTCACAAGATAAAATTCCACTATGTGTACATTCGCATGATCCTGTTTCTGCATTTGCCAGTAGTGGGCTATTAGACAATGGCACTTTGTCCACTAGATGGCAGTAAACACTAAAGGCACTGAGCAGGTGAATGTTTTGGAAAGCCAGCAAGAACATTCTGAACATATCGAAAAATACTTGACTTAACGGCTTCTGTTTTTGTAAACAGAGCATTTGTGTGAAATTGCTAAAGTAAAGCTAACCCCTAACCCTAGCCTTTAACACAATCCTAACCCTAACCTTAAAAACCCCTAATCTTAAACTTAATGCTCACCCTAATCTGATCCTAACCCCTAACCACTAACCCCTAATCCTGAGTGTTAAAATACATATAGTGCCTCTAGTGGACAAAACAATCCAATAAAATCCACAGGATGCAGAATTGTGGGAGTGGGAGGGTGTGTTGGGTCATCATCCTTTTTTGAAACTGAGAGCAACTTTACAGGTACTAAGCCATACGAAGGGCACTAGAACATCTAAACTTCATGTACAATAAACACGATTTAAATACTTTTTTAATATATTGTCATTTTCAAAGCTATATATACAAATGTGATTAAAGAAGAATAGCAACAGGATCAAATTTAATGTTAGCCGCTGCTCACTAGTGAGTTGCGTTATTAATGAACAGGTCCGCGGTCGACTCATGTGGTCCTTGGGGGCATCCTGGTGCACGTGGGTACCATGTTGGTGACCCCTGGCATATACCAAGGAAGCTAAAATCAGCAGCAATATTTGAAAATGGCACACTGGTTCAGTATCTAACTGGTCCAGAGAGATGACAATTGATTCTTACTAGAGTAAAAAAAATTATTAAAAATGATTGTTTCCTCTAAATCTGGAGGATGGAAGCTGAACCAGTTTAAATTCTGCGAAAGAAGTGAAATTTTAAGAGTGGTGAGATTCTGGCGTGAGATATCAGGTGTGAGTGTGAGATTTTACCAGGTGTCTCCTCGGATCTGACCATGAGATGTTTGAAGGAAATGCAGTTCATTTCACCTTCCAAATTATCATGATGCTCTAAATGAGCTATTTGTTCCTTGTTTTAATTGACTATATACATATTCAAAATACACTCATAACTGGAATATAATTTTTGATTCCAATTACTTCAGGAAATTAAATATGGGAGAAGAGATCTTCACACCTAAAGCCGTCATTCCATTTACCAGGTGTATTTACTTATCACTTTTTTCCAATTAAACTGGTAATTTCATGCCTTCTTGAATATTGCCAGTCATAGACAGTTGTACATGGAAATTGATTCCAGCTCAGTTGTAAAGACGGCGAGGCGGGAGAGCAGATGAATTTAAATAAGCACGCGTGCTGGAGAGGCCGTCCACTAGCCAATTACAGTATTCCATCAAAATTTTAATTACGCTTTTTTATCCAGCAACAGCCAGCCGGAGACTAGGATATGATATGCAGCAGATAAGACATAAACAATAAAATAATAATGTAATAATATTTCAGCTAAAATTTATTTGGGATTTATCGTAAAAAAAACCCCAAAAAACCAAAATAGTACATAAAGAAACTGTCCTCCAAACAAACAGCTTTTGCGATTTTCACATTTACTATTGTAGCATTTAAGTATAATAATATTTCTTAATTATCACAGTGCTGGAAATAACATGGTTACAAATATAACTTGTTTAATCTCTATCAGTCAGTTCACAATTCTTCTTATTCTGCTTTAATATATTATATAATATGTTTAAAATATAAACATCGTAATATTTATTTATTTATTTAAATATTTAGAATTCGATACTGATAGGTGATAAATGACAGGCTGTAAAATAAATACAATTCTGTATATTTAAAAATGTCTTGAATGAATCATTTCTCCTGTTCCACAACAGCAAGCAGTGGAAGACCTGCTGGAGAACGAGGATGAAGAAAGTGAGGTACTGTATAAAGTTGTAATGGCGTGTGAAGAAGTGTGGTAAGGATTTAATATGTTTAAGTTAAGCCGAACTGAATAGGAATAGTCTGGCACAATATAGAACATGCTCATATTACGAGTGAATTAAATGAACACTTCATAAAAAAATCCAGTTCATACAGTTTTTCCACCCGAACCCAGATGTGGTCGATCAGTCGCAAAATAGCCAGACTACCAAACTTTACTATACTTTACTATAAACACATCCCCAAACCATCTCTCCCCCTGCTCAAACCACATCCAGCTCTTCATTAAGGAGATTTATTGATTATCTGAGTCTGAAAGGACTTTCATTTTGAAAAAGAAAACGTTTGTCTTGGTCACATGATACAGTTAATCAAAAATGTAGCCCACAATCTAGCAAAAATGAGTAAACACACTTTGTTTTTAGTTGTATTTGTACCAGTCCGGGAAAATAATTGTTTTACATGAAACTGGTCCATGGCGTAAAAAAGGTTAGGGATCGCTGGTTAATGCCACAGTATAGGGAGCTGTAAAACTGAACTGAAATCCTTCATGAAGGTGGATCAGACATGTGGACATGGTTTAAGACACAGCATGACTGAATATTAACATGTAACTGCATGCAGCCATTTAAAACTACTGGGTCTATTTTCAAATCCCACCACAGTCTGCCATAAATACGGAACCATGGTCACTCTTCCAGAGTATAGGTAATGTCTATAATGGTGTCACGTCGCTCCTCCTTCTCCAGATACACATGGCAGGCACACTTACACCACTCAAAGTCAAAGCGCTTCATTTTCTTTATTTATTTTTCAAAACAAAGACAAAGACAAAACTGGCATGAGAGCCAAACTCCAGAACTATAGTGTTCCTAAACAAAAGAGACAGGAAAGCAGTGATGATGGTGTACTGACAACAGTGCATTAACCAAAACTTCTTTAAATGTGTACAAACCAAAGACAAGAGCCAATTAACAAACACAATCACTTAACACCACCCAGCTGTGAACCTTTCGACATAAAAGTACCCAAACACCCAAAAAATACAACAGCGGCACCTAGCATGACATATGGGAGGAGCAGTGAATTCTTATTTCTTTTTAATCACTTGAAATCATTCTGTGCCCTGAACCACATCCGGGTGTGCTCTGCATTAATAAAGCACTGTGGTTGTGGTTTGGTTGAGCTGAGAGAAGCTTTGCGCTTGTATTTGTTTAAGAAAATTGTGTGACTATTGACTTCTAGTGTTTGCTGGCAACTTCAGGGCTAATCTTCAGGACTCCCACAAGTCTCAGCTGATCTCTCTGAGGTCAGTGGGAAAAGTGTGCTTTAGTTCACTCATAAAATCAACACGGTCTGTCCTAAGTAAAGGTCATAAAGGTTAAAAGGTCAAGTTTACGATCCTAAACAGAGTGGCCATCTAACTCTCAGCGGCCTTTTGGAGGTCAGTTCCAGAAAAGAGCCTTAAGGACGGGATATAACGTCCTTTAATATTTCTGTCAGTGCTTCATATAAATTGTACCTGAAGCTGGTTCTGTCTTCAACGTCTCCCAGATGTTTTACACCAGCTGTTGCCTCCCCCTACCATTAACCTCTCGTTTGCCACAAGGCAGGCATTGGCTGGTCCACCCTTGACCCTGGGGGTTTTAAAGGGACTGTTCTGGTGCCGATGACGCATTCACCTGTTTTCCATTCTTCAGGAGGATTCGCAGGCGCCGCCTGAGCCTCCACACATGTTTGCACTTATCAGAAAGCTGGCAGAGGGTGGATATCGCTCTTTCAGCCTCCATAAGTTGTCCCTGATAGAGTATGGGGTGATTTGGCTCTGTAAAAATAACACAGCCTTGCTTTGTTCCCTCCGTTTTCCAATCAGCACCTTCAGAGATGAAGCCCAAAGTCAGGGGTCGGAGCAGACGACGGATCACCTGATCCAGACCACGGACCCCAGACCACAGAATTTTAACGCCTCTTCTGGCCACAGAAATGAATCTTACATGAACTTTGGTGGAGGAGAAGGTCTCAAAAGGCCTCCCTTTTACTCCAGCGCTTGAAAAAATGATCAGTCCTGCCTTAGCAATGCCTTTAGTTATTGATTATGAGAGACATTACACATAGATCAGAGGACAGGGACATGAGACACACATCACTGAGGCCTGTGTTTTAGCAGTGGTGTTTTAAATTCTGTTTCTGAGCGAGGGGCCCTCTTTTCCATAGAAATAAAGCTGCTGCCACAGAGCTATTGTGTTAAATAACACAGAGACTGACCCTTCCTCTGAGGAGACAGCAGACCCCCCCACCCCCAGTGCTCCTGCCTCTCCAAACATCACACTTCTGAGGCCTCTTATAACCTGGGCTCCCAAAAGTTCTAGAAAGTTTCTGTTGGACCTGTTTACTTTCTTATTCGGTGTTTGTTGTTCGGTTCTTTTGCAACGGAGGGACATGTTTTCTAACACTGGCTTTCGCACAAAACTAATACGACCAGATATTTGCCATAAATGGACACTGGTTGTAAATATAACAATTTCGGCGCCCACTTATTGGCTTGAGGATAAAAAAGTGGAATGTGATCTTTGTAAAAGTGAGTTTTTCCAGTTTGTTAAAATATTAACAAATTCTGAACTTAATATAGTTTGTTAGTGAAGGATGTGTGCCTGTTTCAGGCTTTTCCATATTACTAAACAGTGTGAATTAGATCACAGGTTTGTTTTTGGGGAAGCATGATGTGTTAAAGGTTTGTTTTGAATGAATAGGACTCTGACAAAAAGGGCTTCATGAACAAGCTGTACGCCATTCAGGACGTGTGCATCAGTGTACAGTCGGCCCTTGATGAAGTGGCCTCCTACGGAGAGAGGATAAAGAAGTGAGTCCCTCAGGCCTCTCTAGAATTAGTTCTGTACAGAAAAAGCTCCATCAGAAAGAGTTTAGAGCCCTGCTGTGCTGCATAGATCATGTAATCACGCTCTCTTTCTCTCTTTCTCTTCCCACCTTCTCTCCACAGCACCTTCAACTGGACGGTGCCTTTTCTTAGCTGGTTAGCCATAGCAGCGCTGTGTGTGGCCTCAGTGCTGGTGTACATGGTTCCTCTGAGATACATCGTGCTGGTCTGGGGTAAGTCTGTTCTTAACGCAGTGGTTAGTATTAGTGTGTGACACTGACCTCTGTGGAGAACAATCATCCTATTCATTATGATATTTGATGTCTCTGCATTGTTTGAGTAAACCAGCACTGATCAACAGCCCAGTCCAGCGCATTTGCCTCATACTTTGCCCCCCGACACCCCCCTCTCCAGCTCTAGTCTCATTTGTAAATTGTCCCACAACGATGACGAAAGAGACCTTGAAGATACAACTTGGAGACACAATAGCAACAACAACAATAAAAGCAACAACAATATTATTAATAATAACACTAATAAGTGTGTATGTTCTCCTCGTGGTGGTGTGGGTTTCCTCCGGGGTCTCTGGTTTCTCCCACAGTCCAAAGACATGCGCACCAGGGTTTCTAAAATATAGGTGTGAATGTGTGAGTGAATTGTGTGTGTGTGTGAGTGTGTGCCTGCCCAGTGGTGGGCTGGTACCCTGCCCTGGATGGTTCCCTGCACCTGTACACCCCGGGATAGGCTCTGGGTCCCTGTGACCCTAGCAAAAACTGCTCTATAGCCAAGGTCTTCCTGCATGCACTGTAACCGTGCCAATGCTTCCCTTCCAGGTATAAATAAATTCACGAAGAAACTGCGTGACCCATATCTCATCGACAACAACGAGCTGCTGGACTTCCTCTCCAGGGTTCCGTCAGATGTACAAGTGGTGGGTGAAGTTCTGTACAGTTTCAGCCTGAGAATAAAGGGTTAGATAACAGCGCAGATCCAAGAGAAGCAGCCAGAGATCTGCAGCCCAGCTCGAACTCAGTTTGTAATCTGTGTTTTACAGGTTCAGTACAAAGAGCTTAAGGTGGAACCTGGACAGAACCCCAGCAAGAGACGGTAGAACAGTCCAGGATGCTCTTCTAAAGGATCCTGAACGTCGTGGACCTTTGACTCTGCTGTCCTGTTCAGCTGTGAGGAACATGCTCTGAACAAGGAGTATTAAAAATCGAAGATTTGGGCAGGAATGATGTTCTAAGTGCATGTACAGATGCTTAACTGGTAAAAACAGTGGTTTTGTTGACGATGGTGGAGTTGCAATACTTGAGGCTTTAGTTAATTGTACTTGGAATGAAATACACTGCAAATGCTGTACAGACAAAAAATTGATGAGCTTCAAATGTAACTACAGTAGAGGAAATAGTTATTTGATCCCCTTACACAAAATGAATTGTGATGTAGTTTTATTTTTATGGAGAGAGAATATAAACCACAAATGCAGGAAAAAAACAGGTTGCATAAAAGTTATACATTGATTTGCATTTCACTGAGTGATTTGCATTTGTAATAGGGAAAGTATTTGATACCCAAACAAAACATGATTTAGAACTGGGTGGAGAAAGCCTTGTTGGTAAGCACAGCAGTAAGATGTTTCTTGGTCACCAGGTTTGCACGCACCTTTACAGAAACTCTCTAAAGCCTTTAGGTTTCTTGGCTGCTGCCTGGCAACTTGAAGCTTCAGCTCCTCCACAGATTCTTTACAGGACTGAGGTCTGGAGACTGGCTCAGCCACTCCAGGACCTTAATGTACTTCTTTACTCCTTGGGAGTATGTTTTGGGTCATTGTCATGCTGGAAGACCATCCACAAGCCATCTCTAGTGTTCTGGCTGAGGGAAGGAGGTTCTCATCCAAGATTTTATGGTACATGGCCCACAATTGACCCCTTAATGAGGTGAAGACATCCTGTACCCCCAAGCATGATGTTTCCACCTCCATGCTTGACTGTGGGGATGGTGTTCCCATGGTCATACTCAGCATTTCTCTTCGTCCTAACACAAGCCCTCTGAATCATTTAGATGTTCACTGGAAAACTAAAGATTGGTTGTACACGCCTTGTGGGCATTTCAAGATTTAAATCCATTACGATGTAGTGAGTTACCAACGCTGTGTTCTTAGTGACTGTGGTCCCAACTGCCTTCAGATCATGAACAGGGTCCTCCTGTGTAGTTCTGGGCTGGTCCCTCATCTTTCTCATAACTGTCCTCACCCCATGAGCCAAGGTACTGCATGGAGCCCCAGACCAGTGCTGGACTGGCTATCGGGCATTCTGGGCACCCTCCACCACTGGAAGAACGACAGCAAGAGGGGCTCCAGGGCTCAGAGAGTACTGTCAGCACCCCCAACCCAATCTATGGGCACACAGCCAGTCTGTGGGAAACAGAAGTCTGTCTGGGTTGTAGAGGATCAAATACTTAATTCAGTCAATGACTTGTAAATACATTTCTAATTTTTTAAAAAAAAATTTCAGATTTTTTGGTTGATATTCTGTGACTCTCCAACTACTTTATAAATTAGAGACAATTTGTTTTTTGTCAGCAAACAGACACATTCCGCAGGGGATCAAATAATGATTTCCCCATCTGTGAATATAATGTTATCATTAATTTTCATTATTGTTTTTCATTCTTGTCATTTAAGACAACTGAGTCTTTTTTTTCCCCAAACATGAAAAAGAGAACTCCAGGTCTAAAGGTTATTGAGGCTTATTATAATGAGGGGGA
>JBBPDH010000034.1:9677361-9688006 GCA_037974565.1 Clupeocharax schoutedeni | reverse complement strand
AACAGTAAACATGGGGTGTTCTAAAACTTTTGAACGGTAGTGTATGTGTGAGGTTTTAATGTAAGGATAAAGTAAATTCATTTTTAAGACTTTCGGAGAGGACTGTGAGGAGAATGATTTGAGAAACTGGGAGGTACGTCAGGGCTGTTGTTTTTTTCAGCAGGCGTGAGGATTTGCTTCTTTTCTGGGCTTGTCGTGTGACACCTCTCCTAAAAACTGTGTTATCTTGCACTGTTTCTCTTACAAATTCAATTTGTCCCGTGTTTGCCAGAAGCATCAGGGTCTGCCTGAAGGGACAGTAATCCTGGGCTCTTGTGCCAAGGCTGAAGCTCACATGTCACTGATACTCTGCGTCTAAATTTATCTCAGATCGACAGCAGCAGGTGATCCGGCCTCGGCCAGACACTTGCACTGAATGATCAAGCATACACTGTAGGTCACACTGAACTCTGTGTGTGTGTGTGTGTGTGTGTGTGTATGTGTCTCCTTTTTGGGTGTGGTTGGGGCTGCTTTGCCATCTCTCTTCATTGTGGATTGAGATCTGAACTAAACACAACCCAGTTTTGGGTTTCTCCTCCAAGCCAGCTGGTCTGGCTTTATTTCTTTTTTCTTTTTTTTTTCTTTCAGTTCTTTTATTTCTTTCAAATCCTTTTTTTTAAAGTTTTTTTTTTTGTATAAGCTGGCCCACAGCAGGTGCTGGAGGGTGTTGCTTCCTGGGGAAGAAAACAGAAGGACTGGTAAGTTCCTCACTTCATGGTGGAGAAGGTTAAGCTAGAACGACTGGGATGATAAAAGTGTGTGAGCTTGAGTGACGTGGCGGTTCGATGCGTCTGCTCTGGGATAAATGCAGACCTGAGAGTAGAAATAGAAAGATACAAATTTAGAGAGGGGCTGTTTGTTTTTGGGGCGGGGGGCCTTGTTTCGGCTGGGTAAAGGATATGTTTGTCCTGAAATGGCTGACGTTTCATCACTGGCCAGTTCTGTCAGTCTACTTTAGAGCACTGCTCTGGAATAACGTGGCTGGAACATGTGAAGAACATGGTCATGTAAGATCAATAGGCTCTCGCTGGGTTTGGTGTCCAGCTTGTTGAGGTTCATATTTGATTTCTCTTCATTTCTGTACGGCGTCTAGTGAGGGTCGAGATGAAAAGGCTCTGCTGGAAGGATGTAAAACAATGAGGATTTTAAGTGTCACCGCACTTCACGACTGCCTCAGCTCTGCTTTCTGCCTCTCCTCGCCCCGCCGTTGCGGAGGCCACAGCTGAGGGGAATCAGTCTGGAGTGGCAGAGATAATGAAAGGCAAATCAAGGGCATTTTAGAGCGACCACAGAAGCAGCCCGAGCTCAGCCGCAACCGCAGCTCCGTCTCCTTTTCCAGCCTGGAAAATAAAAGACGTGTGCTCTTTGTTCATTCTCACCTCGTACCTCACAGCCTTTTGTGTTCCTGTTTGTGTGTTTTCGTTTGTGCATTCTGCGTCTTTGACGCTGTCACTGGCTGCCGTTTCTTTCTGCTCTTGGAAGCTGAATCACGTCTGACCTGAAGAGCGCTGTCCCAGTTTGGAGCTCCAGAACTGGAGTAAACTGGGAGCATGTTCCTTCAGTATTGATCCGTTTTGAGGGTTCCTGTTATTTTTCAGTGTAATTAATACCCTTTAACCCCACCCTGGCTGAGTCCCTGCCTCGCACCCATTAGCCCCAGGGTAGGCTCCAGGTACCCGTGACCCAAGTGTGGAATAAGTGGTTACAGAAAGTGAGTGAGAGATGAATGAATACCTTTCAAACCCTCTCCTTTAGTCGTCCTGATCAGAATCTTCAGGCTCAAAGTGCAGGATTTTGCACTGGAAGAGTGGTGACCTTAAAGTTTGGGACTCATGTCCTTTTAAATAATCTCATTCAACTTTATGTGTTTATGGCTGAAGGTGTACAGTTTAGGTGTGGACTAAAAAGAGACCTGTTGTTTGGCAATAAATAAATAAATAAATTACATTTAATACATTTATATAAATTGAGTTTAAATGACATACTTTTTCATAAATAGTTGCTAAAAACAAATGGAAGTCTGTGGACACCAGTTAGCACAATATCATTTAAATAAAGCTAATCAGTGACTATTGGCCTTCAGTCAGTGTTAGCAACATTAGCATTGTTGACCGAACAATTCCTCTAAAACTGCGGGTGTTTAAGCTTTTTAGGTAAATGACAAAAAGTTGTACAATAATCAACTTCAACCCTGAAACCACTACAGGCAAACAACACGGGTGACATGTTGAAGTTGATATTATAAGCGCAGAAATGTGTGTGAGGATTTGAGATACTTTGAGAAGAACCAAACTGAACATCTCCAAAATGGCAGGTTCTAGAGTTTGACCTTTCAGAGGTTCTTGTGGAGTCCAGGACTCGACGGGTCAGAGCTGTTTCGGGGGCTTATCAGTGCATACAGATCCATTTCAACTCCTCTGAATTAACCTTTTTTTCTTTTAATAGCCCTTTCAGAATGGTTTTATTGCACCAAAAAGTGTTCAATATATTTCCTGAGCCTTCCAGGATGGAGTTGCTGTTTTGCAGAAGCTTATTAGACTAAGGCATATTTAGGGTCAGGGTTAAATCATTTAGAACATTTCAGAACATTTGGACAAATATTGTTAAGAATGATCAAAAACCTTGTTAAGTGGGCGAGACAATGCCATACAAATCACTGGGGAATTTCTATAGTACAGTCCTGGATACAATACTATATACTCTCTACTGTATAATTTAGTCCTGGAGAGACACAAGGATATACAAAATAGTTTCATATTTTTAGCATATAAATTGTGCTCCAGAGGATCCTCTGAACAGCATTGATAGGTTACTTGTTACAAACAAACATCATGAAACATCAAAACATGACACAAGAATATAGTAATATGGCAACAGGAGGTCCATGAGGGATCACATAGGTCCAAGTAAAACGTAGAACCAGAAGGCCACAGTTTAAGAGAAAAGTTAAGGTTGGATATGATACTACTATTACTAACCATAATAATAATAATAATGTAATACATGTATTTCCTGCTGTTTCCTTTGGAGGACTGATCTTGATCTTACAATTCCCGGCAGTTTTGTGTATATTTTGTCTGAAGTCTGTGATCTGGTGGGTAAACACTCGCCCCATGAAGGCTGTCTGGTTGAACTGCACCTCTGGTCTCATATTACTGAATTTTGAAGTCATTTAAGTACGGAAAACGCATAGAGTATATAAGAGTCCATAAACTTATCACAGGGCTACACAGTCTTCTCGAAAACCCACCAGAATGCGGTTCAGAGTGTTGGTAAAGTTCACTTTTTTACCCTTAACCACACTTGGCAACTTCAAAGGAAATTTGTCAATGAGAAACATTCCCCCGAGAACCACGTCCTCTGTGAGACCGCGAGTCTGAGCTGAAGTCGGGAGGGAGGAGGACAATGGAGGTGAAGGTTTGTGTTTGTCAGTGTGTAGAAGAACCCTGAGCAAAATATTCAGTCTTCACTTTCACTCTGTTTTATCTCCAGGAGAATTCAGATGTCCTCTAGGAGCTTCAGATAAACAGAATCATGTTGCCCCTGCTGAAGGAGCAGACATGAGAGCATGACGTTTTCAGGCAGGCAGCAGAGTGTAATATTCAAAGCTGCCACTGATCAGCACTGACGAGCCACTAAACACAGCATGCTCCGTTCCAGTTGATTTATTTATTTAACTGCCAGCCAATCATTTGTTTATTTATTTCACTGACCAGCCAAATTAATCTTCATTATTTCTCTATGTTGCATTTTCTCAGGTGCCAAAAAACAGGCCTGGATGCCTCAAGAGGTAATTTGATGGATACACAGAAAAACTGAAGACTGAAACTGAGGGATCGGAGAGCTGTGACAGAAGGATATGCGCAAGTAGTTGGTAAGAACCTTATTTTTGTCACAATTTACAGAACCCATGTTTGTGTGTGTATATATATCTACATCGAAGATCCAGCAACAGGGTCCTGGCCAATGATGGTTGTGGAGAATGAAGACCAGACCGTCTGGTCCGAGTCCATAGAAGATCTGCTATAGAAAAAACAGGGGTCAGAACGCACGGTGCAGCGCCCCCTGCTGCATTTGGGACTGCGTAGCTGCAGACCAGTCACTTAACACATGCTGACCCCTGTCACCCACCGAAACACCTACAATGAACATGTGAGCATCAGAAGTGGCTGGTCCGATGGATCACATATTATTCTATGTCATGTGGGTGTGTGTGTGTGTGTGTGTGTGTGTGTGTGTGTGTGTGTGTGCATTTGTCTCTTACTTGTGGAAGAGATGGACCAGGATGCTCTGTGTGAAGAAGGCGAGGCGGTGGAGGAAGTTTGATGCTCTGGGTGATGATCTGTTGGAGATCATTGGGTCTTTCATTCATGTAAAGGTTACTTTGAGACCTAAACACTGCAGACCAAGTTCAGACATCATGGAGATGCTGATCCTAATGGCAGGATGACGCCCTCCCTCCCACACACATACACACACACACACAAACACTCCGTTCTCAAGATGCCTCCAGATCTCCCCCAGAACGAGCTTATGTGGGTCACACTAGTCTGATGGAGGAACCACCTCGCAGCTTATAGTACTTAAAATATCTGCTGGTTCAGAAACACAGACCTTCAGATGTTCTCGTGGAGTTCAGACCTGGACGGGCCGAGCTGAGTTGTTTGTTTGTTTTAATGTTGTGTCTGTGTGTATATATGACTATTTATAAAGCGTTCAATGAATGTTAATGTGAGTTTTAATGAGTTTGTTGGAGAGTTGTTGACCCCACTGAGGCGCATCTGCGCGCCAGTCGTCAGCTGCGTGTGCGCGTGCAGAGCTGGTTCCGCCCCTTTTCTCAGCGAAAATAACTCCCACCCCGCGCGCCCGGTGCTTGACGAAGTCGTGTCGTGGGTCGTGCCAGTGAAGTGTGAAGAGTCCCGTGCGGAGTCCAGGAGTAACAGACGTGCGCGTAACACTCTTTTAAGTGTGTCCAGAGAAACGCGGAGGTCCGAGAGACTTAGGAGTTTCGTCGTTAAGCCAGTCGCTCCTGGACCACCGACGGACAGGGACTTCGGCGATCATGCTCGTGCTTTCTGGCCGATCTTGAACTGATCGGCTCTGATTGGATCTCGCGCTCAGCTCCCAGAGCGCTCGCGCGGTCCAACTTCAGCTGGACCGGACCGACCCGACCCGACCCAAACACTACGGATCTTCCAGGAGTTCAGACCCACCCGAACACCAGGGATCCCCCAGAGATCAGACCGACCAGTACGCCAGCGATGCCCCCGAGATCAGCCTCATGATCCACAGAGTAAGTGAAGGATATCCTACCTAAAGTCCTACCTCTGCCCGACGCTTCATACTGAGAAACAAGAGTTACTGCTGTGGTAGAGTAGTGTCTGGTGTCTTAAACACATTAAATTCTGTCACTGGATCTGCATCTGTCAGACCAGCACTCTGCACAGTGGAGGTTCTGAGGTTCTGCAAGTGAGAGATACATGGAGCTTTAGTTTGTAGGAGAGCAGGGAGAGTCAGGGGTCAGTTTTAGAGTATTTAAAGTGAGGGAGGAAATAACTTAAAGACCAGAGAACATCCAGTGTGGTGCTGATACGAGATCAGAGAAACACTGTGATAATAGATATCATCAGCTGAATGGCTGAGCTCAGTCTCTCTGTCAGACTTCTAAATGCTCTTTAAGGCGCCGCGGCAGGAGGGGATGAACTGGTTTGCTGATGGTGGGTAAGAGAGAGCAGAAACTGGGTTTGATTAGAAGTATCTTAACAGTTTGTCTTTCTCCTGAACGATGACCTGCATCCCTCCTGGAGTGTCTGAAGACAGTGTCAGAGTTTCTCCAGTGACACTGACCTGCATCAGATGCTTCTGTTCACTTGTGGACCCTTAGAACAGGGGTACAGTGCATTTATCATATCAGATGAGGAGGTTCAGAATATTTTAGTGCTCGCTGTGAGTATTCAGTCTTATTCACAGGCATTACAAGTAGAAAATGATCCAAACACACTGGATTGTGTAATAAATCCACCACCATTACATCATCGCTTAAGGGATGGAATCTTTTATCCAGTTTTATGCCAGTTTTATGCTGCACCAGAACGGTTAATAGAAATGATCTGTAATGTCTTCAAATAGAGTCATTTTCATAGAAAGAATTATTACTACTGATGCTCAGAAGGGTGTGGAGCGTTTACAGAGCTCTTCCTGTCAAACATCTGGGATCATTTTAAGAGATCTGTATAACAATATAGTAATTTTCCTATTTATCAAGAAAATGTGGTTCAATTATTACTTCACTGTTATGTATTCAATACATATTCAATTATTCTAGTTCTTCGGCTCCTTTTTGGACTTGGAGTGTGCAGGGCTTCCTGCTGAGCAGTTGAGGAGATTGTTGGATCACAATAACTTGATCAGACCAACACGAGTGTGATGCCTTTATCACTCTGGAGGCAACTCAAGAGCTTCCAGATCTTCTGAACGACCACGGAGTCAAGGGCAGCATTCATGAAGGACCTCATGCAGATGAGTCATCGAAGCTAACACCTTGCAGAAGTTTAATAACTGGGCTTTTATGCTGCCTCTGCCCTGCAGGGTCTAATTTCCTCATGAATAAGGAGAAATACAGAGTATCTAAATCCCAGATTCAGATGCTGAAGTGAGTGAGAGTGAGTAGCCGTTAGTGTTTACCTCGTTTTTAACCCTCGAGAAACGAGCAGGTAGAGCCTGACCTCTCCTGGTTTAGGTTTTGCTGATCTTGCCTGCAGGGCTGCTGGTCCAGTACGGCTCAGTAGCGCTGGCCAAGCCCCTCAGATATTTTTCTCGAAATGTAATCTGTCTTTGTCACTGGTGTAAAATGCTCAATTCAGCACATTATACCGGTGCAGCGACGAGCTCCACACACAGAGAGCTCTTTGTATGACGGTTGCATGTAGCGTTAATCAGCAGCTCCCTCTGCCCAACGCGTCCATTAAAGAGGATATTTTTAGAGGGTCATGTGCCCATAGTTTTGCACGAGGTGATCTCAAATCACACTTTATAACTTTAAGGTGAACCGATGGAGCCACAGAGAGCGAGGGCCGCAGACTTTCAGCAGATTTGTGTCTGTTTTTCTTGTCCTGAAGTCGTGAGGGCTGGGGTGTCCAGAGCAGCAGCTGTGGGGTTAAAGCCAGGTGTCCCTCACAGACCCAGCATTCCTGACCTGCCGAGCTTCTGAATAATGTCTCTCTGATTTAAAAAAACTCCTCCGTTTGGAGGAGAAACACAGACTCGAGCACAGTCAGCTCAGCTAATTGCAGATCGAAGTTTGAGTCTGGTGACAGTTTAGTGTGCCCAAAAGTTCGAGGGCAGTTTGTTCATTGTCTGAATCACAGCCGTTTTAATTCTAATGACTGGTGCCGTTTCTCAAACAGCTCCCGGAATACTTAAACTGCAACTTGGTTTTAGAGGGGACGCGTTTCAGAAACTGTATAATTCGTTATGATACTAAGTTGCTAAGCCCCATTCCGGAATACCACACAGACTAAAAACAAGACTGTAGTGCTCTGGTTCAAATGACTTACCACACAGAGAACCAGCTCCTGGAAAACCCAGGAAAGTGCAGTGTGGCATGTGAACGAAAACAGAATTATACACGCGGTGCAGATTCCTCTCCCTGTAAAAACACTGAACATATCAGGAAAACACTCTTTTATTCCTGATCTCGAAATCAATACTGATCCTCCTTATCTCTGTGACACTTATCCATAATCTTATTGATCTACTCTCCAGAAGCTGGTGCAGATAATAAAAATTGCGAGAAGGTTCAGCAGTTATTTTATTGTGACTTTAAAAGAAATAAGGATCTAAACTGTGGCCTGAGTTTCCTCTTTTTATAGTTTTTATAGTGAGGGAGGAGTGTTGGTCCAATCCAGCATCAATGCAGCTGTGTTAGAACGTATTAACACTGCAAAAACACAGACAACAGCAGCAACACTCACTAAACACTACATTAAAACTCAGAAGCATGTGAAGCCCGTCTCTAAAGTTCAGGTTGTGGTCTGTTTCTCTGACTGTGTTGTTTTAAGATTTAAACATCAAGCTAAGCAGATTAGAAAACCTCTCGCTGTGTTTGCGCCCCTAGTGAGAGGGTCCTGCTGTGTGTCCTGCACACCTCCAGCTGCTCTTTGTGTGGGTGTGTGGAGGCGGAAGAGCAGGTCTCTCTCCACTCTCAGAGCCAAACGAGGACAAACCTGTTCTCCACCCTGGTCAGACTCAAAAGCGCACCTGACGATATTCAGCTCAGGTCTGAGCCGAGAGATTAGACCTGATTATGCATGTTTAGACTTCTGAAGTGATCTGTTGGCACCTGGATTTCAGATTCACCTTCTGAAAGAACCAGAACCAGGTGGATGCGCCCATGTGTTTCGTGGCCAAGTCTTCTTTTGATTTAGAGTATTTTTTCCACTTGAAAAGGCTGTGAAGCGTTTTATTCGTCACAGCAGTTCATTTTTATTGTATGGGTTTTTGTCACAGGTGAGTAATCTTCAGAATACAACTAAATAAAACGGATTGTGAAAGTGGACTTCAGTTGAAGGCTGAAGCAGAATGACCTGGTGTGTTTTTTGCATTCCTGTGTGCAGAACTTGCTCTGTACACAGATGCTGGATCATCATTTGACTGCATATAGATGATCAAAGGGAGGAGAGACTGTATCTGTGCTGCGGTCAGGGCCGGAGAGCGTTGGTTAGCGGTGGCTGATGTTTGCGGCCCACACAGCAAGACTGCAGCTGTTACACGCCGCTCTACAGATAAAGGAAACTATGCAAATTAGTACCCAAAACCACACAGCGACAAAGTATGAAATGAGCTCCCAATCAGAGAAACCAGGAGCCGATCGTACAGGAATACTGTCAAAGACTGGTGTCTCAGTGGACAAGTTAGGATTGTTTGTCATTAAGGCATTTCAAGTGAGGCAAACTCCAAATTTAATCCACGAGAGAGTAATTTGGTGTGCAATATGTGTAGTATCTCCAGAACCCCATCAATTGAATAGGATGAGTGATGATTATGGTTTTTCATATGTACCTTTTTTGATATTTAATAGGAACAAAACACAAGTAATATTTTCACGTTTAAAAGACAAAGTCAAAAACAACGGATTCAGTGACATATAGTGAGTGTTTCACATCCTTTGCTGAGATAAGCCTGGTAAACAGGACAAATCCGTTTTTTTTACAATGAAACATGCTCTGTGTCTATTTAAAGACTTAAAAGGTTTATTGTGATGTATCGTATGCTAACTTTTCACTACATAATTGTAAATAAATCGTATTGTACAGCCACTGTTAAGCAACAAGCTCCAGATAGGCTAGCTGTGTGCTGGAAGAAGGGCGGGTCCAGGGCGTGGGAACAGAGGTGCAGCAGGATGTGACCTCGCTGAGAGAAGGCAGACGCTCTCCTGTGTGTCCTTGGGAGGTTTGGAGGAGAGCGGAGAGGGTGGGGCGCAGAGCGGCTTGTCCTCATTCCGGCTCTGATTGATACAGACTGGCTGCCACCGCTCTCCCCTGACAGACAGACCTGCACGTACTCACTGGGAAAGCCAGAGAGACACTGGTGAGATCTTTCACTGAAGGTTAGTTCAGAACGCTGCTGGGTCCTCAACAGTGGAGTCGAGGCACACAGAACTCTCATCAGATCTTCTGGAGATAAGGATGGGAAAATTATAAAGTAACTAAGCACAAAAATAATAAAATCACCTTTTAAGAAAGAACCACCTGATTTTAATGAAGGAACACAGTGGCTGTTTGGAGCAGAGGGTGAAAGGAAGTTTCCTTTGTGATATCACACCCTTCCATGAGCACCTCTGAGAAGCGTTCTTGCTATTTTGTCCATATGTTTGTGTGTAAATTCAGCCGCCTGGCAGCTCTGGGGTCTGAAGATCTGCTCCAACAAGCACCGACAAGTTCCTCTCAGCCTTGCTCGGCTCCTCAGGGCTTCAGATGCCCTGAAACGTTAATAAGGTTTTATGCCTACATCTCAAACGTGTTGGCAGAAAATGTTGTGGCCTGTCTCTCCTTCAGCCTCTGGTCCTTCTCAGCTCAGATTAAACCTAGCGCTGCAGAGTGCAGATGTCCTGAACTCTTGTAGCTCAGGTGCTCTGTACTCCTCTCCTGCTTCAGTTCCTCAAAGCAGCTTTATAATGAGGTGCTGCTGAAGCCTGTGCTCATCCTGCTCTGAGTTATCTGAGGCCTGGTGGCCCCACTCAGGAGACGAGATCAGCATTGTCTCAGCGTTATCTTCCCACTGTCTTTCCTCTGTGGCACCGTGGAGCTTCTCACAACCTCCTGAGGAGATCAAGATGAGGAACTAATTAACAAAACAACTGAATAAGTAATTTCACAGCCTTGCATGGTACTATACATATATAAATACATATATATATACTAGGGGTGTGACGAGACGCTTTTCCCACGAGACGAGATGAGAAACGAGACTGGGTTCATGAGAACGAGACGAGATGAGATTTTGACATTTTTTAAAAGAAATCCTCAATATTTAAATATGTAGCAAAAATAGCCTTTTATTTAACTGAAAAACACAAAATGCAGAAAATGCATGTCCTTTTTGAAAC
>JBBPDH010000034.1:9622232-9634607 GCA_037974565.1 Clupeocharax schoutedeni | reverse complement strand
TTTGGGTTCATTGTTGTTCAATAATAAAATTATTCCTCAAAAATACAACTTGCCTAATAATTCTGCACTCCCTGTATATGTATTACATAAAAACAAACTATTTTATATAATATAAAACACGCCTCTGATCGCTCCCCAATACATTACATTATTTAGTCTTGAACTACGAACTGTAGTTTTTAATGAAAAATTACTTTCTTTAATAAATGTTATGTTTTAGAAAAGAGTAGATTTTTTTAGTGCAGTGAGGCCTGTATTATTGTTCAGCTCATGTGAACTCTTGTAAAAAGTAGTTCATGAGTAATGAGTGGGTGGGGATAAACGTATGTACCTTTTATTGCAGAGCCAAAACATGTTCACAGAGGTTTTAATATTAATTAGTGGAGTATGAATACATTATATTTTAATTATGCCACATAACCAAGCCAGTTATACAGATTTGGTACTTGTGATTTCATTTGGAATGTAATGAATATGTAATGTGTCACGTAACTGATATGTCTGTACAGTGCTCGAAATTAACTTTTTTACTTGGTAGCACTGGTGCTCCCAAATTAAAAAAGTTAGGAGTGCCAGCAAAAATGTAGGAGCACACACAAAAAAAATGAATGAGCACCACAACTACAAATTGTATATTAACAGATTTCTTTAATTTGAAAACTACACCAATCAACACCAACAACAACCAGCTACAACAAATCACTGAAGCTTTACAGATCCTGTGACCAGGATTTGGAATTCGCTCTTCTGACTTTTTGCCACACACTTGTCCCTGCATTTCTTATGTTTGGCACTCTCATTGCTTAAAGTTCTCCGTCGCTATGACGCATTTCCATCAACTGAGGGCACTAAAGGTTAATAATGAGTTTGATGCAGATACGAAGGGAAAATGGGTACCGAGGGTGGAGCTGAAAAGCTTCTGCAGACAAAGTTCTGGAAACGCTGTCTTTTTCTTTGGTTTAATTACGATTTAATTATTTTTTCCTAAAAATAAACATTGTTTTCGGCAGTTCACTTAAACACTGACTGCTGCGGAGTAGCTACTGGCTGCGAGCTGTTTCTCGACGGAGCCAAAACTCCAAAGCTCGGTATTCAGGACAGTGGCTTTGGTGTCGTGAGTGCTGTGAGAGCTCAGACTCCGTTAAAAATAAATAAATAACAGCAGTTTTGGAGTCTGTTTTCTTGCTGTTAACAGAGGAATGGCAGTGGGAAGTAGTGGTGCGTCGTTCGCGATCTTTTAAGTGAATGTACTGAACGGAATCACTTGAAGTGGTTCTTTTTAGTACGTTCACCTAAAATACATGCCCCGCACTGACAACGCTTACCGTCAAAGCCGTGTGTGTGTGTGAATGTGTGTGAATGAAATGCCTCAGATGAGCAAGCATGTACATCTCCCCGCTGTAGTTAGCGCCGTCACCTGACTGACAAGTTATTAACCAATCTAAAATCTCAACGGCAGAACGGTCACCCTATCAGCATTCAGCACACAGAACACACATATACTGTTTTTTAGAGAAATTACAACCAGTTGCACGACAGCAATTACATGCACTCACACCAATGCTCCCAAATATATTTTGAGGTCGCATAAGATGAAATTTCAGGAGCATAATTTCGAGCCCTGCTGTATAATATAATATCTATATGTGACATCCTGATATGCATGTAAAAAATGAATCATAAGGAAATTTTGTGTCTGTTTGCTTTGTACGTGCGTGCGTGGATGGGGTGACGTGTGCACGCATGTGTGCATGTCTGTGTGTATGTGATGTGTGTGTGTGTTCTTAGTGCGTAAGCTGCAGCTGTGTGATGAACTGGACCGGTCCTCCTGTGGTTCGGTGCTGTTTAACGGGTACCTGCCTCCTCCAGGTGAGCACTCACCTACAGTCCCTGCAGTCAGCAGGTTTATACTAAACACACACTCAGTGTTTAAAGGGCCCATATCACACACTTATAAATGTTTTGTTTTCCCACTGGTTATGTTTAAAGAAACATCATCAAAGGGAAAGTGATCCAGCCTCTATTTATCCAACACAATCAAACAGGCTGGTTCTGTCACTGAGCCTTTAAGACCAATATATGTAAATGAGTTCCAGTCTGATTGGCTGCTCTGCATGGTGATTAATTCAAAAAGCTGTCCTGTCCGAAATGTTATTTATAATTTCACTGGCAGTGGGTGGGACTAAACTAGTGTAGCTTGAATAGATGGAAACATCAGAAATGATTCATATAAATTATATTAATGGTATTCTCTACAAAAGTATGCTTGTTTTTTTTTATAATGTGCTTTTATTCATGTTTATCCGTCCTTATTTTCTAATAGAACTTCAGAAATAGCTGTTATTTAGTTTTCCTGTCTGTGTCCCAGTGTACCCGGTAAAGCGGAGGAACAGGCACAGTGTTGCGGGCCCCCAGTTCATGGGTGGTCGAGCGGGGCCGATAGAGCGAGTGCCCGTACGCCGCAGCAACACCATGCCACCCAACCTGGGCAACGCGGGCATCCTGGGCAAATCTGCCACGGAGGAGAGAGTAACTGGTATCGCATCCCTTCAGTCGTATCATTTTTATAAGATCAAAATTCTTTCCTTTGTCCTTTTTGTGGTTTTTTTCTTCCCTGTTAAGATTGTGTGAACATTTCTTGATGTTAAATCAGTAGATCAGTAGAAATGGTCCAAAATTTACAGGGAGAAAAAGTCCTTTTATGGGGAATAAGCCTAGTCCTGGACTAAATTTAGCTGTAGTTCAGTCTGGAAATATGACCCTAAACATTTGAAAAGTTTTTCAACATTAACTTATGTAAAACTTTTTTAAAGTTACTGTGTTGGAGATGAGCCAATAGTGCATTTACAACTCATAAAGTCACGAATCATCTGTTTTTACAGCAACATATTTACCCCAAAAATTACTCATGTTCTAGGTACGATATGCTCCTCAGGGTTTTGGTTTTTGTTTTGTTTTTTTCTTCAGGTCAGGGATCAGATCCTGGGATGGTGCGGATCGTTTGTGGGCACCATAACTGGATTGCTGTGGCCTATGCACAGTTTGTAGTCTGTTACAGGTTTGCATCATTTGCCTCTTAATTACTAATAACAGCGCCACACCCAAGGAATAGTTTGGAGACAGAATCTTACTGCTCTTTTTACACACTCTGTCATGTTCATTGCATCCACTCATGTCCCAGTAATAAACAACAACAGATGTTTCATTTAAAAAGTTCTTTAAGTTTCCTATGATCCACTGTAATACACTTCAGGAAGCCTAGGGGGCGAAATGGTTTCAGTTATTTCATTAAAAATGTGCTCTATTGTTTTATAATTATTTACTGCTATATGATACTCTATAATGCTCTGTAATATTTTGTAACCCTCTACAGTGCCCTATAAAAATGCTCTATAACTCTTTATAATGCCCTAAAAGGCTCTATAATGCTCTATAAAACTCTAAAATGCCCTATAACACTATATAGTGTTATAGTGTACTATATATATATATATACACTATATATTATAGTGTATAGCTCTATAATGTTCCATAACACTTTATAATTCTTTATAATAATCTATAATACTCTTATGTCTCGTAACGCTCTATAATGCTTCGAAATGCTCTTTAATGATCTATAATGCTCTGTAACACTCTATAATGCTCTATAATGCTTATATGATGACAGTTATTCTGACAGACTATAATACACTAGCTTAGGTGGTGCTATGCCCATCTGTTTCTCTGTTCTGTATAAACGATTGAGAAATCCCTCTTTCTGTTTGTATTTCAGGGTGAAGGAGTCAACGGGCTGGCAGCAGGTGTTTACGAGCCCCCGACTGGACTGGCTCATTGACAGGGTGGCTCTCAACGCCAAGGTCATGGGCGGCTCCCTGGGAGACAATGACAAGATGGTTGCTGTGGCTTCAGGCACCGAGATAATTTTATGGTCCATTTGTCCTGATGGCAATGGCAATGAGATCGGTAAGGTCTCTGTTTACCCCAAAACAGGATCAGCACAGAGAATAATCACATCCACATTTACTGCTTTAGTTTAGTGAAATGACATTCTCCTCAGAAGTGTTCGCTTATCTGGAATAAATTAACTTTTTTCTGACACTGGATCACTCAGGCTTTACAAAACTAAAGGATATGTAGGGCCTGAGAGGGCTATTGTTTGAGTTAAAATTGCCTTATAATGCTCATATGATCCAAACAGTCATTCTGAAAGATTCTGAAAAACACACTACAGGGAGCCCAGGGGGGGCTATGGCTTCTATTGTTTCAGTTAACCCTTAGAACCCTGATGGTATTTCTCCTTTTTTTGCATTAATTGTACTTTTCTCATATTCAAAGCTTTAAACTGTATGTACAAACATCTCATACATTTTTCCAACACAACCAACATTTTTCTTTTTTTTTTTACTGTACATACACCCCTCCCCCCACACACACACACACAGCTTTGCACAATACGGGTTTTTTTGCTTGTTTTTGTTGTCAGAAATGAAAAATATATTGAATTATTTTGACTCTTTAGATTTCGTGTGTGTGTGTGTGTCCTGCAGGGGTCTTCAGTCTGAATGTTCCTGTGGAGGCTCTGTTCTTCGTGGGGAATCAACTGATTGCCACCAGTCACACGGGGAAGGTGGGGGTGTGGAATGCTGTGACCAAACACTGGCAGGTCAGTTTATAGTCCTTTAATATACAAACTGAACAATTGAAGATTCAAAACAACCAATTCATACAAATACACATTTCATCAAAAGAGAGTGTGGGGGGGTGAGGAGGAGGAGGAGGAGGAGGAGGAGGGAGGGAGTGCACCACACATGTTATTTCATGTCTTCAGTCACACAAACATGATGATTAAGATCTCTCTCTCTTGCTCTGTGTCTCTGATGCACTCTCTCTGTGTCTGTCTCTCGCTCTGTCTCTCTCTTCTTTCACTCTCTCTCTAGAATCAGGATGTGGTTCCCATTAACAGTTATGACACTGCCGGCTCCTTTCTCATCCTTGGTTGCAACAACGGCTCCATTTACTACATTGGTTTGTACTGTCACCACAGTTACCACTTATTTGAAATCCCCTGCTTTGGAGTGCTGTACTGAGGTGTGTGTTTATGCATGCGTGTGTGTTATCAGATGTGCAGAAGTTCCCGCTGCGGATGAAGGATAATGATCTGCTGGTAACGGAGCTCTACAGAGACCCAAGTGAAGATGCCATAACGGCCCTTAGCGTCTACCTCACCCCCAAAACAAGTACGAACTTGGCCTCGTTTTATCACTTATACCTGTTTATGAGATTTGTGTGTTTGTGTATGTGTCTGTATTAGTGTGTTTTTGTGTCTATGATGTATATGTGATTGTTTCTTTCTCTCTGTGTATCAGGTGACAGTGGGAACTGGATTGAGATTGCATATGGGACCAGTTCAGGGACGGTGCGTGTGATAGTGCAGCACCCGGAGACGGTGGGTTCTGGACCTCAGCTCTTCCAGACCTTCTCCGTCCACCGCAGCCCCGTCACCAAGATCATGCTGTCAGAAAAACACTTGATCTCAGGTACGCACCTGAACCCCCCACCTCACAAGATTCATCAGAGCCTAACCAGGTTTATTCAGTGAGTGATGATAAAACCACACTGTCCAGTCTGGACTGCTCCATTAGACCTGCTGGTCCATTCTGCTGATGGAAAGCTACTGGTGATCCTGCATGGTTTGTGTTTGTCGTCCTCTGCTTCTTTATCAGAGCTGAGTTTGTGGACATTATTGCTTCTCAGTCCAGCAGAGAGACTGAGTGGTTAAACACTCCAGCAGCAGCACAGCTGTACACACACACACACACACACCATGTCATTGTCTCAGCTAAATGAGATTTATCCACTGCCCAAATTATGCCGTCTCACTGGTGGTCCTGTGGAGGGTCTCTGGAGATCCTGCAGGGGTGTAATGACAGGAGAGCTTGTGAGTTCTGTCTGTGAACGGTGGTCCTAATGAAGCTCTGAACACACACTGACTTTAAAGCTGGTTAGAATTAAACACACATTTTGTTTATACTTTATTCGCATTTGTGTTTGAACATGTTGCAGTAAATCACTGTACAGACCTGCTGACTCATTTTACTACAAAACAAGTTCTCCAGAATTTTGCACAGTGGTAGCTAATGGCTCCTTCACGTGTGTGTTGGTCTTGCACGCTCGGCGAAAACTCGTCATTAAATCTGCTACACTGGTGTGTTGCTTGTTTAGTAAACACAGGCCTGCGTGTGAGGCATGTTCTCTGAGTGGGTTCTGTTTTGGGTTTGCAGTGTGTGCAGATAACAACCACGTCCGCACCTGGACCGTCACTCGCTTCCGAGGCATGATCTCCACCCAGCCCGGCTCCACCCCCCTCACATCCTTCAAGATCCTCTCACTGGACGACATCGACGGGCACGGGGGCTGCTCCGCCGGAACTGAGATCGGTAAGCAGGCTTGAGAAATGGCGCCATGAAAACAAGCATCTTGCTGCAAAATTTTACATTGAAAGAGAAGTCTTATATATATATATATAAATATCGCCGTTAACGCCATTAATGCCAAGATTCCAATGAGATAAACGGTGTTAAAAAAATGAATCTATACCCGCCTCTAATATATATATGTTAAGACAATGTACATACTGATTAATTATGCTGCCTTGTCGAAAAATGCTTCCTTTAAGTTCCTGCAGTTCACACAGTTTACAGTAGGTTTATAACACTGACTGTGATTAGAGGTAAACAAATAATATGCATACCCGGAGAAAAATATATTTTTAATTGATTGATTAGTGTGTTAATTCGACCCCCCCCCAATGTATAAACAATTTATTCCCCATGTGTCTCTCAGGGCCGTATGGAGAGCGTGATGAGCAGCAGGTGTTTATCCAGCGTGTGGTTCCTGACACCGATAAACTCTATGTTCGACTTTCCTCCAATGGCAAGAGGTGAGACACCCAGAAGATTCCTCTTTCTCACTTCACCACAGTTTAAACACAGCACTCCTCGTCACATCGCAGACAGCAATCGCCCACACAGCGCTGTGCAAGAGTCCCCTCATTTCTTCATATATGACTTCCAGAGTTCCAGACTTTCTTGTATTTTAATGTGGTCTTGAGGAAGAGTATACCAGCTTGAAGAAGGATGTTCTAAGACTCTCATTTTCAGTCCACTCCCTAAATATTTGTTTTAAAGGGTCAAACAACGAGTGCGTGTTTGTTGAATGTTTGTGTTTCTTGTTTGTGTGTTTTGTGCTCTTGAGTGTATTACGTAGCACTTCGTCTGTCCGTCAGTGTAACAACTGGCATTTGGCCGACTAATGTTAGAATCTTCTGTGTTAAACCTTCTAGGTCCCACCAGTGTGATTGGACGCTTTAATGAAAAGTAGTCAGGCTTCATAAAAAGTATGTAGGCCAGTGAAAGGACTTTCAGAGCTCTGGTATAGTGTCTCCCTCTGCTCGCAGGGTGTGTGAGGTGCGCTCCGTGGACGGCACCTCCATCACTGCGTTTGTGGTCCATGAGTGCGAGGGCTCCAGTCGCATCGGCTCTCGGCCACGACGGTACCTTTTCAGTGGCCATAGCAATGGCAGCATCCAGATGTGGGACCTCACCACAGCCATGGAGATTGCAGGGAAGGTGGACATTAAGGGTGAGAGCAGGCCGCAATCTGCATGTTTTTTGCCGTGTTTAAACAAGTTTGTGATGTCAAAAACCATCATGTATTACTGCCCTGCTCAGTTTGGCCCTGGACATTGAGCCTATAACTTCAAACTACAGCACTTTAGCCCCACCCTGAAGGTTAATTTACTCCTACCTTCGTTCAGTGCCAACTAGTGCTGCATGATACCTACAGAATATCAGTATTGTGATTGTTCTGCTACATATTGTGATTGTGATGCATTTCAGTACATTAAAGTGCCCATATCACTTTTTTGGAGTTAAAAAGCTGATTGGTTAGAGGCTCATTTGCATATTATTGTGATCTCAGTATTCCAGAAACCGATATATCAGTGGCAATTAACAGATGATGCATTATGCAGCCCTCGTCCCATCTTCACAGTTTTATATATTTTTGCTTGGACTGTGCAGCCAGTCAGAAAAGCTCATTTATATCAAATGTAAGCACAGTAATAAAGGGAGGTAAATATGTATAATAAAATATTGGTTGTGTGTGTGTGTAGCTCTAGGAGGACCTACAGAAGAAGAACTATTGGAGCTCTTGGATCAGTGTGACTTAGCACTGACCAGAACACCAGACATGAGTCCAGCTGCATCTCTCACACACTCCACCCGCAACTCCACCTGCAGGTATATACATGCATATACACACACACAGTTCCTTTGTGAAGTTGCAGTTCAGAGTTTGTGGCCACCACACAATTTATCATGCATTTTTCATGCATTTTAGTGCTAAATTAAGAAAACGATATTTTTGTAACAAATACTAACGTAAATTTAGCTAAATTTCCATTAATACATTTTAACTGTCTACATTTTTTGGTACTATTGAAAACACAAAGAAAGCATGTCTTGGGATGGTAGAATACTGCTGTACTCAGAGGCTGAAGGTTTGAAAATAGCCAGTCTGAGAGCATTATTCGTTTCTTCTTACTGCTGATTGACCCCATACACTGTGATTGTGTGCATCTTTTTGAACAGTTGATCAGGGGCTGAGTTTTGATCAATCAAAGTTTGGAATTTTGTGAGTGTGTCACCTCAATAAAGAATATGGAGAGGGAGAGACTGACAGGCGGGAGGGGCCAATTGTGTAGCATCCGTGATGCAAACTAACCACACATTAGATCTTAAACTGGCTTTCAGACCCTACATTTCAGATCCGGTGTATGTAGGAAGACGTGTCACTTTTTGTTGTGGTTTATTAAAATCAATCAAAATCAAGTTTGTTAGTTATCCAGATCAGTTCCCTGATTTTAGCCGTTTTTGAAGAAGAACTTGTGTGATCTTATTTTCATACAGACATGCTTATTCACTGGCTGTGTGTCTTTACTTGCAGCCTCCAGTCCCAGCTGAGTGAGAGCAGTCGCGGTTCTGTGTGTTCTGCCCGCCCTGCGATCCCTCCCACCGGCAGCCTCCCCCGTCAGGTTCCTCTTCTTCCCTTTAGCCGCCCCCGAGACCTACCAGCCCACCTGGGCCTCAGCCAGTCCTCCCTGGCCAGCAGCGCCAGCGGCGGCGGTTCCCCGCACCCGGGCCGCTCCGTCCTGGACCGGGACTCGCTCCGTAGGGGCAGCTTTGTGGAGCGTTGCCAGGAGAGGGCTAAAAACTCAGAATTCGCAGGAGCGGAAGGAGGTAGGCGGAGTTTAGCTGTGTGTAGCGAGCTGGAGGCACGTTTAGGACTCAGAGCACACACGCCAGCATCAGCATCATCATCATTGTCGTCAGCCAGGCGGCCTGCAGTGCCTGGGCCTGCCCCATCTCCGGTTAGTCCAACTCGATCACAGATGCCAGTCTCTCCACGACGAGGCCCGACGTCACCAGTTAGCGAAGCCACGCCCCCAGAAGCAGGACTGAAACCTGAAAGCCCTGTCTCCCCACCGCCCACCAGCCCTAAGCCACATATGAACGAGACCAGCTTCTGATTAGCTGCTTTGGAAGCACCGCCGCATTATTGACTTGTGGAAGACTGTTAGTGACTCACTAATGAAACCACGCCCCCAGGGAGGAAACTGCCCCCTACTTCTCATCCTTCCTACATGTGAAGAAGACCACCTTCTGATTGGCTGCTTTGGAAGTTCTACAGCATTGTTGAGTTAAAGTGGATGGTTGTCCATCACAATGAAGCCACGCCTCACAGGTGGGGCCTAAACCTACCAGCCATAAACCACATATGAATGAGAGCAGGTTCTGATTGGCTGTTTTGGATGTACTGCATAATTGAGCCAGAAAACAATAACAGCATAAGCAATCGTTAACACACTATTATTGACTTGTTTTTGTTGCAACAGTAAAAAAAAATAGCACTGATAGCAGTTTTATTCTTTGTTATTCTTACCTTAAAAGAATGTCTGCCCAGGCTCAAAAGGATTGATCTTATAAGAATAAGAATTAATTACCACCTTTAAATGCATGAACAAAAACCAGTGAAATTGCTTTTTGATTGGGCTCTTGGATGAGTTTATAGAAACGGCTGCTTTACAAAGTGAAGGCACATGTGTGGAATTTGTGTGTTACACAATATTGTGTTGCACTGGATCCAGTCAGAACTGTACTGATATTAATCCTGATAATGATTATCGATACTCTTATTGAGCCCACTCTCCATAATCTGGTGCAGAAAATAAAGGCGTCTCATGAAAAGCTGTAAAAGGTCAGCAGTTATTTTATCATGATGTTTTGGAGAAATAAGTCCTGAGTTTGTTTATATAATGAGGTAAAGAGTCCTAGATTAGACCTGCTGCTGTTCACCAGCTGACAAACACTGGTTCCACCATCTGACTCACTTTGATCTGTCTCTGATCACACACACACACACTCTGTGGTTAGACCAGCTGACCCACATCCACTGGTTACACCATTTATACACCAGTTATAGCATATCTCACTCCAATGTGGGGTATTTAGGTCGGTCTGGAGAGTAAAAAAAAAAAATTGAACTCAGGATTTTGATCCAACCATCTGACTTCTCTAGCTTTTCTTCAAAAGAAGATGATTCCTGCGGTGGAGTTTCTCTTTCTAAACCGGAGCCTCTGCATTATCAGTGTGTGGAAAATGTCTTGTGTTTTTAACAAGTCATTTGAAATGCAAGCTTGTCCACCATTGTTGCAGAAATGTGGAACTTGATCCTCCTTCTCCCTATTTTAGAGGCAGTGTTGTTACCTGCATTACCTGAGCACAGGTAAGCGCGGGGACATCCTTGCAGGTAGCTGCTGTCACAACACTGATGATTACAGTCCAACCAGTTATAACTGATCGTGTTATTCTGCCTTTAACGTTTGGGGACGTTTTCATTCAGCATGATCTCTTTTCCAACTTACTTAATTAACTAAAAATGAACATGTTAAGAGGTTAAATAATGCTTGCACTGATGTTCCTCCTAAAGAGAACTGAACTCTGAGATTCTGGCCATTTTCACCCACTTCAAGAATTCAGTGCCTGAGAAAGAGCTTCCTCTAATCTCACCCCGATCCCAGTTTAAGATCTTAAAATTAAATCTCTTTTCTCTCACTGCTCTGATCTTTATTCAGCGGAGATAATCAGATCTTCAGATGAGCCAGAAAATCCACGAGAAAACTTTCTGCCGCTCCCTTTTTCTCAATCTCCTCTTGTTTTCTTTCTCTCCTCTGCTTTTTCTCTCCCTCTTTCCTTTCTCCTCTGTCTCTTTCTTTCCCCTGCCCCCCCCCCCTTTCTCTTTCTATCCGCTGTCTTTCTCTCAGCTCAGGTCATCAGATCTTTAGATCAACCAGAAGAAAACTGTCACCTCCCTCCCTTTTCTCTCTTTTCTCTCTTATTTTTCTCTCTCTTCCTCTTTCCTTTCTCCAACTTCTCTTTTTTCTTCTCTCTTTGGCAGTGTTGATGCTAACTCCCATCCTACTGAGACACACACACAGACACACACACACACAACTCACAAAAAGTTGGGGATATTCGGCTTCTGGGTGAAATGTCAGAAAGAACCTAAAATCTACTGGAACCATTACAGGTGACTTAAGTAAACGCTTGAATGCACTTGTCCAACTATTCATTGTTTCAGTACTTTTTACACAACTTGACAAGGAGCTTAACAGCAAAATTCACAACAGTTTATTCCATGAATCAACCAGTAAATTTCCTGGTTCAATCAGAATAAGTATTTAAACAGACCTCATGCTTCAGCCACTGTTGTCACCAGACGAGCCTTTGGTGGTGGTGGTCTAGTCAATACAGACCTGCCCTACACTTTGTGAATGGTAGAGTGACAAGCCCAAACTACCTGAATAACATAATTAATCCAGTCATTGTGCACCTGCATGAACCACACAGGCCTAATTTCATCTTCATGGTCGACAGTGCTCCAGCTCATTGAGGTCGCATCATAAGGAAATGGCTGCTGGAGACTGGGGCATCTCAAATGGAGTGGTCCGCACTTTCTCCAGACCTGAATCCCATAGAAAACCTATGGGTTCAGCTGAATTGCCGCTTAGAGGCTCAGAACCTCAATGACCTGAGGGCCATTCTTCAAGAAGAGTGGGATGCCGCGCCTCAGCAGCCATTAAGTAAACCTGGGAACGGCATTAGACAGCGTTGTCAAGCTGTAATTGATGCTCAAAGGCACATGACACGTTATTGAGCCATTGACATTTTTTGTTGTGGTATACTCCTCACTGTTGGCTTTTGTTTCAATAAATAGGTTGAGATGAGAAAAACTGTATGCTTCTACTTAAAT
>JBBPDH010000034.1:9549172-9560842 GCA_037974565.1 Clupeocharax schoutedeni | reverse complement strand
ACACACACACACACACACACACACACACACACACACACACACACACACACACACACACAAATACACACACACACACATACACACACACACACACACATACACACACACACACACATATACACACACACACACACACACACACATCTATACACATTCACACACACACACACACACACACGTTCTCTCAGGACCAATAAACATAACTGTTAAAATGAGCCAAATCAGCTCCTACAGGAATGCAAGTCTGCATATTGTATTTGAAGCACCAATAAAGTGAAGAGAGTAAAAGAGTGCAAACACATTAGCTGTGATTCACCTGTGTGGTACTAAGGGAAAATCACAGATTTCTATATGCTTTAATCATTAAGAAATATATATATTTTTTGTATGAGCCTCTTCTCCCCCAGTGTGAACAGGGCAATTCACAGAAAAACACAGAATTACTTTATTACACCATAACCTTGTAATTACACAGAGCATTAAAAAAGTTAAACACAGCTTGACTTCGCATGCAAATGTTCACACTGTGTGTAAAATATGTAAAAAAAAAAAAGTGCTCTTGCAGAACTTGTTAGTGTGGGAGTGTGTACATGACTGTGATCGAGCTCCTCTGTTTACCTCTGTTTCTGTGGCTGAAATCATTAGTGTAACAGGAAGAGAGGAGCTGAGAGAACAACAAACACTGAGAGAGGTACGAGGAAGACCTGGCAGGTCACAACAAAGAGGCCACATCATCACATCAGCGTCACCTGGACCGCCGCGACGGAGCAGCCGCTCTTCCAGAAAAACAACAAAAACTATTACTAAACTTCAGTGACAACAACAACAAATAACCAGCTTCAGTGCAGTCAGCGTCCATGGCTGAACACACGGCACGTCCTGAAGCGTCTTGGTTTAGGCGGAGAAATCTTCTGCCTTCAGAATGTCCTCATTATCTCTGGCGGTCCCGAGAGTCCGATCAAATTACACTCTGAATAGACAACCAGATTTCAGCTAGTCAGCACCAGTGTGTATTAAGAATGTTCTTGACTCATAAAGGTCAAACAGAAAGAATGAACAATTATGACTTAGAAAAGTTAGAAAAGTAAAGCGGACCCTTATAGTCGCATACGAACTCAGCACAGCGTGAGCTACTTCCTGCATTTAACCCATTTAACACATTCACCAAGTGACGCAAGGGGCTTCCACCAAGGGGGCGCCAGAGAGCAGAGTGTGGGGACGGTACCTTACTGCTGGGGTTGCAGGGCCAACTCCCCAACCACTATGCCACCAGCCGCCCCAAATAACTAGTATCAGATTAGCCCCTGTGTGAAAAGCTAGCTGATATTTACAAATGAAGATTGTGTTTACATTTACAGCTTTTATCAGACGCTTTTAGCCAAAGCGACTCCCATGCACTGCCTACAGGGGGCAGTCTCCCTGGAAACATGGTGTTAAGGGGACCCAGTGCTGGTGCTGAAGGTAGGAATTGAACCCATGACCTCTTGGTCCAGATGTAGGTATCCTGCCCACTAGACCTCCAGCACCCCTGAACACACGTCTCAAAATCGCACTAGTTTTAAATACTTCCGCCCCGAATGCGTCTGATATGTAAACGTTTAAGTGAACAGCTGAAGCCCAGATGCTCCTGTGCTGTGTGTCGCAACAGATACAGCAATTCCAGCCTAAACGTCAAATACAAGCTTCTGTGAACCAGAACTAGAATGATCTATTTATTTATCATCATTAATATTTCAGCCAGTGGTGGCAGAAGCAAGGCAGCAATTAGTGTTTCCCTCGTTATCCATGGCCAGAATTCACTGAACAGACTCCACTAATGGACCTGCCTTCATGGGAAATACTGTGATACTGATATATTTGAGCTATAACCAGTTATAATTTAGATTTTTCCTATTTTCCATAATAATCAATGTCCTTTCGAGAGTTTTTTCTGATGAAATACACAGTGGTTTAGGTGAACAGTGTACTGATTGTACAGCAAGGTGACAAAAACGCTTTCCTTGAATTTCTAGCAGATATTAAAAGTTATTTAAGACGTTTACGCATTTCCACATCATCTCCTCAGGCCACAAGCAAACACAGAGAAGCCAAGCAGCGAGTAAAGCTCATAATGATTCAGTTTAAACTCTTCATGTCTTCAAGCCATTCATAATTAATGCACGGCTAATTAAGACATTTTCCAAGTTATTAAGAAGATGCTTAATTTTAATGAAATACAAACGTGGACTTTCATAGAATGTCTAATGCAGGATGTTCACCGTCTCTATTAGAACTAGAAATTAGTGTTAATCTCGCGTGTCGTGTGACGTAGACAATGTAAATATTGACATGTTCTTACCTTTCCCTCCGGGTCACTCTCGCTGTCACACTGTAAGGAAAAGAGAAAAGCAGCATTAGATCAGCGTCTAGAATTTACAACAGTGTTACTAAATACCTAAACAACAGAACATCAGAATTCATACTTTATCCATCCGAGATCAGGATATCCTGGCCTATCCTGAACATAACCTAATATAAAACTATCAGCCAAGAATACAGGGTTTCAGCTTCAACAGTTTGTTGTTCATTACACTCAATCAGAACCCCATCAGATCCCCATCAGATCCCCATCAGAACCCAATCAGAATCCCACCAGAACCCAATCAGATTCCCATCAAAACCCAATCAGATCTCCATCAGATCCCCATCAGATCCCCTCCAGAACCCAATCAGATTCCCATCAGAACCCAATCAGATTCCCATCAGAACCCAATCAGATTCCCATCAGAACCCAATCAGATTCCCATCAAAACCCAATCAGATTCCCATCAGAACCCAATCAGATTCCCATCAAAACCCAATCAGATTCCCATCATAACCCCATCAGAACCCAATCAGAACTCCTCTGAAATCCAGAAATGTTAGTCCTACAGAAACAGCTCAGCTTTCCTCTTCCCCTGAAGCTCTGAGTGAGTCCAGAGTAACAGATATGAGCTTTTCTCCTGATCTCTGATTTTACACCTGAAACCTTTTCCGGGAGGTGATCACACACCGTCTGCACTTAAACTGACCTGAGATCAGGCCTGAAATCTCACAGCACTGAATTCAACCAGGAAATGGATTTCAAACCAGGCAGCAGCGAACACACGCCTGACACACACAGCTATTACTGTACCAGCCACATCAAAATACCAAATTACTGCAGAACAACATCACGCCTGTAACTTCAAATCTGGACGCGCTACAAAACTTTTATAAGACTTGGATTCTGCTCAAGCGATTTACTGCAATGTTTTACTTCCAGTGCTGAGATCTTCCTGTTACTGAAGCACCAACTTTAAAGCGTTTTCCTTCATATCTGTACATATTAATGAGGAACTAAAGACACACTCGACCTCAAACAAACTACACTCACCACTGCCCTCTACAGGCAGCAGTTAGAGGCTAGCACTGTGAATTCTTTAAATAAATACGTTTTTGTTTTTCTTTTATTTAAAAGTATCCCTCTCATGTTCACAGTCTTTTTGTGTTTCCACAAACACATTCTTGGAAAATAACTCTAATAATTAATCATGATAAAGTTACGTGCGATTATTGTGGCGAACCTAGCACAGAATCCAAACACCAATCATGGCCACATTTACCTACAAAAAAACAAACGAGGCCGAAACAGCAGAGAGAGGAACACACGTCTGACAATCACCACACGAAAATCCTGGAGTTCCGCTTTGCTCTCCAGTTTCAATTTCAAGGTCCGCTTGGTTCTCTGTCTGGTAATTAGTGTGGTGCCCAGCGGCCTGCTGGCCAGAAAGGCAGCGTATGGCCCTGGGGTGGACTGAATGAGTGACAGCTGCGGAAGCTGGGCCGAGCCGAAGCCTGGCACAGACCCACCAAACCCAGCAGGAATCCAGGATAAGAGGGAAGAGGAGGAGCCGAGAAAGAAAGAGAGGCAATTTTTCTGGCCCTCTATTCCCCAGAGCGAGCGCAGCAGGGCCCTGTGAACTCAGCAGGGAAGAACAGCCATTCAGCTCTGAACCAGAGGACCATCTGAGGGCCTTCATTGAGAACCGAGGCATTAAAACCCTCATACAACTCTTCTATTATACAACAGCCATAAACAGACACTTTAACAACAGACTATAGATTTCGCAATTCAACTCTGTATCAGTGCTCATATGCTGCATGTAGAAAGAAATCCAGACTGCTTGGTTAACCTTGTACTTCATGAACCCCAGTTCCTCTGCAGAGAGAAGGCAGGCGGGTGGAGAGTTCAAATGAAAGAGCAAATGTTTATTTTTTCCTTCACGGATATCCACAGAAAGAATCCGCATCTCCTCCGTCCCTCCGTCCCTCCGTCCCTCTCACCGACTGCTTTGAATTCTGAGGAACAAGCGCCGTGGAGCGGCTCGCCCTTCCCGGCGAGGCAAATGGAACGTGCTAATGGAACTCATTGCATTACCCGATGCAAAAGTGCCATAGCTCATTACTTTAGGATAAAAGGATATCACTGAGGACGGGGAGCAGAATTGACTTTCTGTGCCACGACTTGATGATGATTTAATCAACTGCTCTCTTTTCACTTCTCATCGCCGCGCCTGTCGCTTACGCAGGTGTTGCTAAACGAGCCTCTCACACGCCGCTGATGAGAAAAAGGAAAGAAATTGGCATCATTACTTTCTCTTTCTCCGTCTTTCTTCTTATTCCCTTCCCAAGAATAGAGCATGAACGAATAGAGCGCAGAGAAAACCAGGAGAGAGAGAGAGATAGATAGATAAAGAGAGATAAAGAGTGTTCACATATGACAAATACACTCATATAAACCACGTAATTGTTATAATTATAGTATATATATATATATATATTATACATAATTATATTATTATAATTATAATTATATAAACCTTTTTTGCCCCTAATTTTGCTGATCAGTTATTTCATTCCACTACATATTTGCAATAAAGTGACTTTGATATAGTTATTAGATTACTAGCAACTAACTTTATTATTATTATTTTACACAGAACTGAGTAAATAAATGAAGATCTGATGGTCATTCACCTGTTTCTCTCTCTCTCTCATTCTCTCTCACACTCACTCTCTCTCACTCTTTCCCTCATTCTTTCTCTCTCACTCTCACTTTCTCTCTCTCACACTCTCTCTCTGTCTCTTTCTGTCTGTCTGTCTGTCTGTCTCTCTTTCTCTCTCTCACCCTCTCTATCAATCTCTTACTCTCTCTAACTCTGTGTGTCTCTTTCTGTCTGTCTCTCTCTCTCTTTCTCTCTCTCTCACTCTCTTTCTCTCTCTGTGTCTCTTTCTGTCTGTCTGTCTGTCTGTCTCTCTTTCTCTCTCTCACTCTCTCTCTCAATCTCTTACACTCTCTCTAACTCTGTGTGTCTCTTTCTGTCTGTCTCTCTCTCTCTTTCTCTCTCTCTCACTCTCTTTCTCTTTTTCTCTCTCTCTTTCTCTCTCTGTGTCTCTTTCTGTCTCTCTCTCTCTCTCTCTCTCTTTCATCGTGAATGTATTTCCGTGTTTAAACTGACGTCCCTCGTGCTATAGAGCATGTTCAGTGGGATATTACAGCAGCGGAACAGTTAAACTGAATTATCTCGGACAGATGGTTATCAGATCATAAGTGTTAGAGGTATGAATAATAACCCGGCGCTGCATGGCGCCCCCCGCAGTGTGATTTAAAGATATGTCAGATGACACATCAGAGTCCTGACATAATGGTAAGTGACGGGAAACCGCAGTCAGACGTCAGTTTGCGATGGAGAGCACGCAGTGTTTCGTTTATGGTCTGTTTACCCCCGTGTTCTAATTGGCAATGTCAGCGGCTGTTGGAGTAATTGACAGTGATCGGAGTCTGCAGAACGCGGCCAGGCGGGTCCTTCTAAAGGTTCCACGCAGGAAGAAAAGCTGAACGTCTAACTGCCTCCCTCTCTATCCTCCAGCCCCCTCAAGCCGCTCATCTCAGTCTTCCTGCCTGTCTGCTCCCCCCTGCGCCGCCTCCCCCGCATCCCGGAGGCTACGGTGGGTGGCGGGGAGAGACAGCTTGAAGGATGGCAGCCATTGCCAGGGTCAGCAGTAACAGAGCCAATTTGATGTGCTGCTGCAGAGAGCTGTGTTGCACCCTCTCTGTCTCTCTCTCACTCTCTCTCTCTGTTTCTTCCTTCCTCTTTCTCTCTCCTTTCCTCCCTCCCACAGTAAAAGCTGTGTGTCCTGATGGTTTTCTGATGCAAACCATGGTGCGGCAAAATGGTTTTCCCCTCCTGCTGCCGCTCCTCCATCTGCTGCTGGGCACAAGCGCCGCCAGCCGCCTGCCTGTCACAGCGTGCCGCAAAATTAGCCAGGGAGGAGGCGCGCGCTAGCGCTAATTACATTTTAATCATTGGAAATGTGTTGGCAAATCAAGGCTTGATTGCCACCTCAGAGCGTGTGTGCTCCTCCCTGAAGAGGGAGCGGGGGGGCAGAGAGAGAGAGAGAAACAGAGAAAGAGAGACAGAGACAGAGAGAGTGAGAGAGAGAGCGACAGAGAGAGAGAGTGAGAGAGAGAGAGACAGAGAGAGGGGGGGGAGACAGGGAGAGAGAGAGAGAGAGGGAGAGGGGGAGAGAGAAAAAGAGAGAGAGAGAGCAAGAGAGAGAGAGAGAGAGAGAGAGAGAGAGAGAGAAAGAAAGAGAGAGAGATTCAGAGAGAGAGACAGAGAAAAAGAGAGAGAGCAAGAGAGAGAGAGAGAGAGAGAGAGAGAGAGAGAGACAGACAGAGAGAGACAGGAAATGGTGGTGGTGTGCCTGATGATACATTTTTTAATAATACATAAATAAAACCTTACTGGCAGCAAATATGTATTTTATAAAGATAAAATAATTACTTGTGAACAATTCAATTAAAGCAGTATATTCCTGTTACAGATCCATGAATCACCGTATTTCAGAAATTCAGGGTGAAGTAATGTTTCAAACATTCAGGAAGTTCAACAGTGGCTGTTTTTCTAGCCAGTCAAGGTAAATAGCACATATACAATCTATGATGCAAACCCTTTTTGTTACCTTCCATACCGTTATACAAGAACTATCCACTTCCCTGTTGCCTTTGTTAATAAGAGGGGTGGAGGTAGCTCGGTGGGTAGGATACTTGCCTCCAGACCAAGAGGCCATGGGTTTGAATCCTACCTACAGCACCACCACTGGGTCCCTGAGCAAGACCCTTAAAGACCCTTAATCCAGGGAGACTGCCCCCTGTAGGTAGGGAATGGAAGTCGCTTTGGATCAAAGCATCTGCTAAATGCCATAAATGTAAATGTTAATATAGAGATGTATGTGTATCCATAGCACCCCTGCAAGCACTATAATTCTAACAATCAGTTCTAAAGTGCATTCACACCTGCAGTTTAGTTATTTTGATTGAACTGGTCTTGGTCTGGACCCAAACAAACTGTTTGTAGTTTAAATGTGATCTGATCCTGATCTACCAAACCCAGGTCTACTCTGTACACTGCAGACGTAGCATTGGTGTAACATAAGTTGGTGCTCCATGTGATGCATTTCTGTTCATATATTTCTCTGCTTGAAAACAAAAGTTCTTTCACATCAAACTAGGTAAACAGTTAATCAGCCTAGTTTTGTGGTTGAGGAGATCATCATGTTCAAACAGGAAAGGGCTATTCTCAACTGTTCCTAAGGTTGGAAGCACACAATAGTTGCTGTAGCACGAAAATTTGCCTTCAGTGGAACTAATGCTCCACTGGACTTCAGGCGAGATGAGACCTAGGTCCGGAATGAGTCAAAAGTGCCTCAGTGTGAGAGAGGACCAACACGTTGCTAGGTCAGTTCCTGCTAAGAGTGGAATTTCCTTTAACACAATCTTTTTTTGGCCAAGAAATCAAGGTTCTGGAGACTCTCTGGGCAGCTTTCCTGTGATCAGAAGGTTGTGGGTTTGAAACGCCAGGACTGCTGGAGCCTGACATGCCGTTGTGTGTTCACATCTGACAAATGGACACTTTACACTCCCTTTTACTCTTTACTCACTCTTTCTACAAGAGACGTGGAGACAGAGAGAGTGCGTCAGAGATTTGAGGTGTCAGTAGTAGACCTTAAAATCTGTCTGAAGAACAAAAGTTTGGCGTTCTGATATCTGACAAAAGTACTGGCATCCCTGTCTTTCTGACCCGTGTTTTTACATGAATCCTCAACCGTGAAACCATGGTAACCACCTAGCAACACAACAGCAACCTCTATGGTCACCATAGCAACCAGTTAGCTACACCTTAGCAAGCCCCTGCAGGGCCATAGTAACCACCTAGGAACACCATAGCAACCTCTATGGTTACCATAGTAACCACCTAGCAACACCAACACCACCTAGCACACTTTCACTACTTGTACACTTTCACTACTCGCACACTTGTACCACTCACACACTTAATAATTGCATACTTGTACTACTTACACACTTTACTACTCACATACTCACATTTAATTACTGTGTTTAAGTAATTGACACATATTGAATGTGTTTGTGTGTGTCTGTCACTTAATCTATTTCTCTGACAGATTTGCGCCAGTACCCCGGGGTGGAGTTGGCACAGGCAGATGGTGAATCGGTTGACGGTGCACTCAGTGGATCAACAGGGGTGGAGTGGCACAACTCCACAAGTGCGGGATTAGTGTAAAGAGACACAGGGAAAACGAAAGACTTTGCAGACTTTATATCAAGACTTAAGTTGTCTTCTGAAAGTGCAAGAGGTTGCTGCCGTGAAGAATGGGTTTAAATTCATATTAAATGTAAACCCAAATGTAATACAAACTGACTATACATGCAAACTCCTGTACCTCAGTCTGCCTTGTTGTACCTGAGGTGCCAGTGTTACAGGAAACCGAGCAAGTCTCCAGAAATCAAGCCAACATGAAGCCATCTTTCGCATCTCCTTTGTTTTTCCTCCTTGATTTATGCAAGATGTTAGACAACCCCCTCCTTCACGGCAGCGCATCTGTGGCCCTTCCCCACAGGCCCTCGCCGCGCGCAGGAAGGTTAGGCACCAAACAGATGCCGGCTTAATCAAAGATTAATGGAAGGATTTTCAGACAACTAAATACATCAGATTGTATTGTTTATGCCATTATAGCAACTCCCTGGGGACAGGTCACCATTTTGTATGCATTTTAATTACAACACACACATACGCGTGCGCACACACACACACATACAAACACACACACACACTGCAAGTAGGCATTGTTACCTGGCATCTCTCTCTTTTTCCATGTGAGTAAATGCTTTTAAACATATTTAACAGGAAACATGCATTTGGTTTTTACCTCAATAGCACACGTGAACATCAGTGAACTTCCGTAACACAACCGCAGCAGATTAATGAGAATTTGACTGGCCGTATGCAGTCCAGAACTACAAGCAACCCCAGAATCCAGAGCCCCGACAGTCGCAGAGATACGCTTGAGACCTCCACGGCCCTGAAATTACCTTAACAACGATCGCTTTCCTTCTTTAAGTCGAACTGCCAAGCGCTTGAATGAAAAGATTTAAAATACACAAAAAGCACAGATGCACGCACACACACACACACACACACACACACACACAATGAATGCTCCTCTGCCGTCTAGCCCGTGTGTTCTGAAGGCAGGCTGGGTGAGGGGGAAAGGAGGGATTAGGCTCTGCGGCTCTAATCATTCAGCTCCCCACACCTGACAGCACACTATTAACTTTCACCGTCTCCAGTGACCCAGCGGCTCGTTGCCCATCACGTCAAGTTTTTATTAGAGAATTTTTCTCATCATTAGACAGGGGGCAGACAGCGAGCATTAATATTCATACCAGGACCTAAACGAGGGCCACACATTTCCATCATCCTCCACCAGCCACTCACCCGTAGCCAGGCTGCAGCATTAAAGCAGCAGCATCCGTCCCCTGCAGGAGAGAAACAGCCTCACATTACACTCTGCCTGAAACAGGCCCAAACTAAGCACTCGCACGGATAAAACGCAGTTTTCTAAAGCCATTTACACGCCGCCGAAAAAGCTAGACTCCCTACACACACCATACAGGACCTGTATATCGAATCGGACTCTGCATCTCCACTCTCTAATCTGGACCGACTGACTCTGATACAGTTATTCTGTTATTCTTTTTTCTCTCAATTGTCTATTCTCTTTATTCCCTTTAGATAAATGCAGTTTTTTCTTATATCATCTACATAAAGGCGTAGCTTACATAAAATCTCACACTTCGGTTCAGCATCACATCACCTGTTTTGGGCTGTTTTCCACTTTTCGATTCCACAAAATTCAAGGGTACAAAACAGAACAGGTTCAGATCAACTGAACAGCCGAGTGTAAGAGTGTATCTGTCATTAATGATGAACATGGGAGCTGGAACCATTATAGGCATTATAAGCATTATAACAAATGGATTTTTTTAATGATTCGTTTCGTCGTTCCACTTATCCTCCACCAACTACCCTATTATAGACCCCCTCTGCAGTTCCCCCCCCCCCCCCACTTTAAAATGCTCCGACACCCCTGTGCTCTCTAAGAGAAGGGCTCCGATAGAGATCCTCCCTCCCATGTACAGGAACATCCCCCGGAGTGAAAAGATGACTGAAGAGCTGCTGGAAGTAGGCGGCTTTAGTGATGAAGTGACAGCCCTTTCACAGGCCAAGACATCCCCTGCACTCCTGCACAGTCGCCTGTGTGTTCGTGTGAGAAACAGAGGCAGCAGGTTTTCTTTATTAAACAAAGGAGGGAGCACTAATACAGCATGATGCCTAATCTTCAGTGGAATAATTATGTAAACACGTGCAGAACGAGTGCAGAGTCATAACTAATATTCGGGGCTTTTTAATTATCCAGCAGCTTCCGAGCGCCAGCATCATTAGTGGAATTCCTAGATATGCTGTAGACAATTATTTCTTTACAAAACACATCACAGCAGCCCTGTTACAGGCGTAAACACGCCGGGATGAATAAACATCAGCGAGGTGTCGGGCTGCAGACGGAACACGGCGGGAAAAGATCTGCCCGTAAACAACAACAGTATTTAATTTGAGAGAGAGACGCTGAGCCAAATGAAACGAACAGGAACTCGTGTTAACTGTTCCATTACTCACGGCGCATTAGAGGCCATTCGCCTTCCATCAGAAAGATCAAACACACAAACTCTGAAGCTAATTATGCACCGCCTTTACCTCCACGCAGCAGGGGGAATCAACACACACACACACACGCACACAAACAAACACACACACACTAAAACACACACAGACACACACTTACATACACACACACTAACACACACACACACACACTGACATACGCAGACTAAACCCATATACGCACACTAAAATACACACACACTAAAACACACACAGACACACACTAACCATACACACACACAATAACATACACACACACAAACATATACACACAAACACACACACTAAAATACACACACACTAACATACACACACACACACATATACACACTAACACACATATTTAAACACATACACACACAAACATATACACACACACACAAACACACACACACAAACATATACACACTAAAACACACACACACACAGACAGACTAACACACACACACAAAACACACACACACACACACACTAAAACACACACACACACAGTACTATATACACACTAAAACACACACACACA
>JBBPDH010000034.1:9487275-9499898 GCA_037974565.1 Clupeocharax schoutedeni | reverse complement strand
TGTGTTTTTTAGATGAGAGATAGCGGGGGGTGTGTGTGTGTGTGTGTGTGTGTGTGTGTGTGTGTGTGTGTGTGTGTGTGTGTGCTTTCTCAGGACCACAGAGTCCCTCACTAGGCCTGTGTGTGTTTATGGAAATGAGCAGCTCTCTCTCCGCAATACGGTTCACTGAGTTTCTGATAGTCATCCCTTGGATCCAACACAAACTCAGCCTGTGCCAAGACAAGCAGCAGCCTGACAGAGTTCAGCTTTCTCTTTATGTAACCCACCAAACGTGGCACCAAACTGCCCACACACACGCACGCGCAAACGCACGCGCACGCGCACACACACGCGCACACACACACACACACACACACACACACACACACACACACACACACACACACTCACTCAGATACAGGCTGGGGAGCTCCCTTAACATTCATTCAAGGATGAGTTTTCCATGTAGCAAATCAGCAGTTTGAGTAGGAAAACAGTCTCCAAACCAATCGGGGCCTTCACTCACACGTTTAATCAGGCATGATATTTCAGAATTTTTTTCTGTGCTGTGGTCACTATGAAACCAACCCCCTTCATTTTACCCCTTAAATTCCCTTAATTTTGACCTTAGAGAAGGTCCCATACAGAAGGAACATTAAGGGTAAAGTGCACAGATGAAGGTGATTAAGGGGTAAAACTACTGATTTTTCTTCTTACTTTTTCAAATTTGCCCCTTAAATAATAGAATGTCCTGAATTAACACCTTAAATGTAAAATTAAGGGGTTTCACTCTCAGGCCTTAAATCTAATTTTAAGGTAAATTTTAGGGGTCAGTTTCACGAATGAATGGCCACTTAATTAAAGTGAAGGGGTTTGGAGTATTTTGGTGTTTTGACACCGTTGACAAATTAAGATGAACCAGTTCTTTCCACTTCTTCATCTCATCCTCCTGGTCTCAAACTCAGGAGCTCTGGATCTAAAGCTGAGGACAGCAGTGCTGCACGGCCCCACAGCGCCACCCGGAGGCCGTCCTCACCACTCCACCATCCAGATGCAAAGTCCCAATCAAAAATTCATCACAGTCCGTCTCTGAAACCTCTCGTCTCATATTTTATTCACGTCCACCTGCTTGGTTTTTACGTTACACTCATGTCTGAGGACCGCCGACAAATCTTCAGCACTGCAGATCACCTAAATACTTCAATATTCACAACAAGCCCTGAGAGCAAAGCGCAACAGACGGAGTGGGGAACCCAGAACCCTGCAGGAATCTGGGAATTCTGCGGACTCAAGCCTGTAGGAATCTGTGGGTTCTGCAGACTCGGGCCTGCAGGAATCTGTGGGTTCCGCAGATTCGGGCCTGCAGGAATCTGGGGGTTCTGCAGACTCGGGCCTCCAGGAATCTGGGGGTTCTGCAGACTCAGAGCTGCAGGCATTTGGGGGGTCTGCAGACTCAGGCCTCCAGAAATCTGTGGGTTCTGCAGATTCGGGCCTCCAGGAATCTCTGGGTTCTGCAGACTCAGGCCTGCAGGAATCTATGGGTTTTCAATTCTTGAACCTGCAGGAATCTCTTGATTCTCCAGACTCTGGCCTGCAGGAATCTGTGGTTTCTACAAACTCAGGCCTCCAGGAATGTCTTGGTTCTCCAGACTCAGAACTGCAGAACTGTTTCTTTAAGAGAAGTATCTGAACATTTATCTCATGTTGGAGATTTTCCCAGGTTTGTTAAATCTTGGACACACTGGAACTTCTCTTTTTTTGTTGATGGACGGACTGGAAGATGGAATCGAAATCTGTTTGAGATTTAAATCATTAATCAGGTTTCGCTGCTCTTCTGTGCTTCATTCATAACAAGGAATTGGTGTTTCAAAGACACACATACTTTCAAAGTTTCTCTATCAACAATATTTTGGAAACCTGGCGTGTGAAGACCACAGAGCAGTGAAACAGTGCAGAGACATTTTGAGAGGATCGCTTTACGAGCTCCGCGTTTTCCAGACCTTTCATGAATTTGACTTTAACTTTATGTGTGTAACCTAATAGGAGTTTGCGGAGCCTGCTGAGGCACATTGATTAAGTTTGGGCTGCGTAGCTTTAGAGTGTAATTTCCGACAACAAGGGATTAAGGGATTTGTGATGGTCTTATAGGGCAGAACCAGCTCCGCCCAAGGCCCAATAATTCACAACGTGAGCAGCATGAAGAAGAAATTAAAGGCCCTGTAAGGCCATTATGTCCTTTCATCATTACCTGTGCTTTGCTATAAACTATTACTGCCCATTTGCCCTAATGAGGTTTGACAATTACGAGGTTAATAAAGAAAAATCTTGACAGGCTTTATTGATATGGCAGGGAATTAAATGATTAACTATCTAATTAAAATTAAGAACCTTGAAGTGCAATTACTTGTGAAATGAATTGACCTTCACGAGCGAAAAGATACACTTTTTATGTCCTCCCAGGATAGAGACTAAGAGGCTGAGATCTCTTTTCTGAAAATGAGTATATGTGTGTGTGTGTGTGTGTGTGTGTGTGTGTGTGTGTGGGTGTGTGTAGGTATGTGTGTGTGTGTGTGTGTGTGTGTGTGTGTGTGTGTGTGTGTCCTTGCAGCTAAAGGAGAAATGAGAGTCTGGAGACACTGATGTTTTCTTAATGTTTGTGTGTGTGTGAGAGGGATCTATCCTTGGAATGGTGTGTGAATGGTTTATGTAAATATTGAAAACCTTTTACAGATGAGACCATTTCACAACTCCCTTAGCAAGAAGCTCCCAGCCTGAGAGCGAACGTTCCATTAAACCAGAACGGGATTAAGAGAGAAAACTGCAGGGGGAACGGGGTTAAAGCCACACTACTGTTTTCCATTACTGTGAACATGGAATATAGTGTTACATGCTGTCAGTTTGTTCCAAAAATATGAACAGAACACACAGTTATATGTAATATTAACAGTGATGCTCTGACCTGGCAGTTCTGGTATCCAATATCTGCCAGTTCTGATACAGAAACATTCACATAATGTAGACATCAAGATTACATAAATCTAGATTAGCATTAAAATGAAATGTAACAATATTCCAAGTTTAAATCCGTAGTAAAATTAGTAAAATGTAGAGATTTTAGCAGAGTGCACTACAAAACACAGTATATTTAAATGAATTTACCCCTGAAAATACACCAAATTTCTTCACTTCAATTAAATGGCCGTTTGTGAAACCGAACCCCTTATTTTTATCTTCAAATTAGATTTAGGGCATGATGTAATGTCCGTAAGAGTCTGTAAGAACTTCTATTATGAAGTGGGTGGTGGGATTCCTGGTATTGTATTAGTTACAGCTGTGGAACTGTGAGTAAAGTCTTTGTGTTTGTTTATTGGTGGGCTTTTGAGTTTCATGATTTAAGTGTTGGTGTTCAGGTTTGAGTTGTTGGTCCACCATCATCCTGACTTGTGTCGCAAGTGTTTCTCTATTCTCCTTTTGTTCATGATCTGAGTTTGTTTCTGGTCCTTGTCCCTTTTGTTTAGAGTTTCAATAAAAGTAAGAAAGATGGAAGTCTGCACATGCGCCTGCCTTCAGTGCTTGGGAGATTTGAGGGAGGAACATGACACATGAGTGTGAAGCCCCTTAATCTCAAATTTAAGGTGTTAATTCAGGAGGTTCTATTATTTAAGGTTCTACAAATGTAGTAGTTTTACCCCATTCTGCTCAAATTTGAAATATCGGTCACATCTATCTGATTAATGAAACCAAAACCTCTTTGATTCTGCTATCACTGTTATTTATTAATACCCTGGGAAAGCCCATATGATCTGATAAATGGTTTGAATTAAGCATCACTAAACAATGAAACATCATGAACTGAATTTGCCCTTTTAAGGAGGACACAGGTCAACCAACTGCCCTGAACTGAGATCTTCTCTAGTGCTGCTACAGTGAATGGCCCTCCCAGACTCCTTTTTAAAGAAGACCTAAAACAACGAGCCGTTTTACTGGATCAGTGCTCTCTACTCCACAAAAGACATTTTAACAAGGTCCCTAACACAGAGTGCCTCATCTCCAGTATGCATCTTGTTTATTGATCTTAGCTCTTTTTAATTAGAGGCTGAAGGGAGTGTATTGGATTTCAGTCAGTGCATCTTTACATCAGTCCAGAGATCATCAGTCAGTGAAAAAGCTCATTTCAAACAAAAGGCTTAGTCTTACCAGTATTGACCCCTCAGTTACTCACAGCTTCCACTGTAGACTGTGTGTCTATAAGAGTTTGGTCCCAGTATTCAACTGGTGGGGTGTGAAATCTGCACTGGATATTTAGGCTACAGGACATTTGTTAGAAGGGAGTGGGAGAAAACTGGCGGTTCTCGAGTTCTGACACAGATCCGTTCCTACAACAGAGATGTAACCGGAATGTTGGTGTAAGTGGAAACACACTGTCGCTTCAGTCACTTACTGATCCTGACACAGTAAAACCATCTATCTAGAACTTAGAAACACAACTAAGCCACAGAAAAAGAAAAATGACATAAACCGCGCTATACTGCGTGTTTGCAGTACAGTCATGGGTTCGATTCCCAAGACTATTAGTGGCACCACTGAGGTTCCCTTGAGTAAAGTACCGTCCCCACATACTCGCGCTTCGCTGGGTGAATGAGTTAAATAAGTTAAATGTGTTAATTGCGTTAAATGGGTTAAATGAGTTAAATGGGTTAAATGAGTTAAATGTGTTAAATGAGTTAAACAAGTTAAATGAGTTCAATGAGTTAAAAGGGTTAAATTGGTTAATTGAGTTTAATGTGTTAAATGGGTTAAATGGAGTAAATGTGTTAAATGAGTTAAATGGGTTAAATACAGAGGAAGAATTTCACGCTGTGTGCTGTGTTCAGGTATGACTGAATGATCACTTTCACTTTAACGTCATATGTGAACTGTCGGAACCTGAGGATCCCCTGGATGTTCTACTTTAAAAGCTGTACGGCCTGAAATGCTGTCACTCGTTTTGAAAGCGACCGTCATGAAAAGACACTTCCAAACGGGATGATGGTGAGTGGGAATATTAGGGCTGCAACAACTAATCGATAAAATCGATAATTATCGATTTTTTGGGGGAAAAAAGCGGTTCCCTCCATAGGGTTATGATGTAAAACAGCTGCTGGCAGTTTGGAAAAAAAGATGATAAGAAGACTTTTATACGTACATAATACTCTGATTTATGGTTTTATAATGTTATAAGCAAAGCATCAAATTAAAGAAGACGATTAATTAATTAATCGATTAATCGGAAAAAATAATCGCCCAACTAATCGATAATCAAAATAATTGTTAGTTGCAGCCCTAGGGAATATACAGTCTAAATTAGTTTATTAATAATAATAATAATAATGATGGAGTGATGATGGATATGGTCACAGCACTGTTCTTATCTGGCCAGAATCTGGCCTGCTGAGAATGCAGAACACTTTACAGGGCAGCGCGAGAGCCTGCACAGATACACACACGGACCTCGAGCTTCCAGCGTTGAGTCATGGCACGGCCTCAGAAACTCAGCGTGACGTGCTGACACTGGGGGCGGCCCTGGCTCTCCACTCCGCTCAGGCCATTCGTCAAAGTGCCAAGCGGCAGCGTGATTACAGAGAGGCATTACAGCCAACTAATGAGGCTCCATTCATCCTGCCTGACAAACCCACGATAGAAACACACTCTCACCCAGCCGACATTCTAATGCTAAGGTCTGAGGCCTGACTCCACACACCCTCTTCAAACCGAGTGAGAAATGAGGGAGCGAGGCGAGGGCAGGGGCAGATGATGAGATACAGAAGAAAAGGAGAAAATGGCTTTGAAGGCGCAGTTGGTTTTACATCTTGGTGTTACACCACAGGTTGACCAGATCTCCAGAATATCCAGGTACCTTCTCTACAGCATCAGAAGGATCCAACTTTTCCTCACCACAAAAGCTACACAGATTCTTGTCCAGTCCCTGGTCATCTCCAAACTGGACTACTGCAAATCTCTACTGGCTGGACTTCCACAGAAGGTAACTAAACCGCTTCAGCTGATTCAGAACCAGCTGCCAAGTTAGTGTTCAACATTCCTAAGTTCACTCACACCACACCTTTACTAAGGAACCTCCACTGGCTCCATGTGGTGCTTGCGTCCCTAACACTTGCTTTCAAGGCCAAAAATGGACTTGCACCCCCATACATAACAACACTGATCAAACAACGTGTCACTTCTCGTCCTCTCAGGGTTTCAAGCACAATTCGTCTTGAGCCTCCGCTGCTCAGAAGAAGAGGGAAACATACATCAAGACTCTTCTCAGTCTCGCCCCCCTCTTCAATATCTCCCCCGTCTTTAAGACCCGACTCTTCAAGACCCACCTCTTCAAGACCCCCCTGCTTTAAGACCCGCCTCTTTAAGACCCACCTCATAAAGACTCCCCTCTTCAAGGAGCATCTTAGTGACTAACTTGGCGTCTCTCATCTGCTTACTTGGGGAAAAAATCCTTCCTTACTCTTGACTTTTCTACGACTCGTGTTGTTCAGGTATTGTTTGGCAGGTGCTGGTTCGGTATTATTCGACAGGTGTTGTTCAGTTGCCCCAAATGTGTAGTATTTTGGTTAAATAGTTGACATGGATTTAAGCTGTTTACAGGTTTAGGAAACAAATGCAGACTTGTGCACTGATGTACGTCGCTCTGGATAAGAGCGTCAACTAAATGCAGTACATGTACATGTAAATGCACAACCCTAGAAGAGCTAATAGAGTCACACACACACAATTCATCCACACCTCGTGTTCTCAGAAAAAACATATTTCAAGCGCTGTCAGTTTGCAGAGAAGGTCGGACCCACTAGCAAATTATTTATCATTCAGACAAATAACATGTTGTGAGTGATTTCAAAAGGAAAATGTCTCCTTTTTGCCTGTATCTCACTTTTTGTCTGCACTATCACAGATAAAGCAGAAGAATGGGCCCGTTCCTTCATCCACCACAAATGCTGCTGAAGCTGAATATTTTTCATTTACTTGTCAGTGGAGGGTTAGGATCTGCTGCCTCGTTCTACACTGCAGCTGTAATGTAGGCCAAGTGGGGCGAGTTTGCCAGTCATGCATGTGACGTGTGCAAAATTGGAAATCAATAATCATAATTCATAATTATGTGCATATGAGGGACTTGTAAATGTGTATGTGTGTGTGTGTGTGTGTGTGTGTCTGTGTGTGTATATATATATATATATTAGAGGTGGGCATAGATTAATTTTTTTAATGCCGTTAATCTCATTGGAATCTTGCCGTTAACCGGACAAGTCACTGAAATATCAAGGTGAAATTCATCATAGCTTGTGTAGTCTACACCCAGCTCACTCTGTCCGGGGGGGGTCGTTAACGGCAATATTTTTTTATCGTGCGATAAGAATCACGCGCGTTAACGCCGTTAACGGCCCAGCACTAATATATATGTATGATATACAGTACCATGACTAACCCCACACCTTTAACATGCACTCACTGCAATTGTAACTGAGCAACTTTTAATGTGCAGTCCAGGACACACACACACCACATACACACTGTGATAAATTGTCCCACAATTTGCATAATTATCACTGTGATTTATAGCTTGTGGAACTCATTAACCTCTGGATCCTGTTTCACCTCAAAAAACTGAGCCGTTATATTGGGAGGGGCCGTGTTTCCCTTCCACTTAAAAATCCTTTGTTTGCCCCCCCCTCCCCCCTGGGTTCATCCACCCAGTGCTGTTTCCATCACTTTACCATGAATAGGGTTGCCAAGCGTGGCCTGAAGTACAGAATTACAGTAATCCCTCGCTTTCCTCAAGGGTTACGTTCCAAGAGTCTATAGTGAACAACCGTCTTGTTGTTTTTTGGTTTAAAAAATGCCTAAAATGCCTCTTTTTATAGTGTAAACCCTAAATCTGCCCCCAAATCTGCTCCCAGAACACTTTAATTTCATTTTAAACTTTTTTTTATTTTAACATTTACTGCATTACCCTTAAATACAATGTAAAGGTAAATAAATCATCAGAATCAGAACATTTTATTGCTTAAAAAACCATTAGCAGTAACGGTTAGTGTTAGCAGGGTGTGGTGAGTGAAAACTCATACACAAAAGAATGAGTTTTCACTCAAGAGAAAGATTCGTACACAAAAGAAAGGTTGAAATAACTCTCGCTACCCATATGTTTAGACAGGGCACATCTTACTAATACTACATAAACTGAGATAACTGTTGAAAATGAGTGGGTAAAAGTTTAAAACACTAAAATATAAGGACAAGATACAGAGCAGTCATGCTACATGCTGCAGCAGCTTCTTTTTCTTTTTATGGCAGTAACAGTTCGGTTCTCAGGAAAATCCACATTAGACTGAATCTGCAAATGCTGATCGGTGTCAAACTGTATTCCGATTTATTAGAAGACGGGTTCCATACTGAACTGATATGTAGCACACTCTCTACCGCCGCTCCTCTGGGTCAACTCATGGACTCCTCCCAAGCTGTTTATGGTATAGGATGCCTGACATGGGGCCACATTCACAGGCTGATTATTTTGCTGACCTGAGCTTTAGTGTCTTGAAGTGTGTTTATGAGTCTGTGTTTTTTGTCCCAGTCCAGCTGTCTTAGCTGTGACTTCTGTGCTTTGATGGTCCGCTCTCTCTCCCCATACATTACAGAGACAATAAAAATCCATTTCTTTTGGAAGCACACACAAAATAAATGCGGATAAACACAAATGTGTAGAGACACAGCAGACTCATGAACAAACTTCACGTCGGCTTGAGTTGTCTTCAAAGTGTGTCGAGGAGAGAGAGTCTCTGATTAGAGAGTCAGGTTAGGAATAAAAAAAAAGACGCGTCACTGTTTGTAGTTTAATTTGAAATAATCAACAGATATTAAGCCGGCTACGCCTATAAACACCCTTAACCATAAATGGCTTGGTAAGAGTCCATGAGTTGACACCCAGTGGTTCAACGATAAGACAGCAGGAACTGAATGAAGCGAATCCAAATATTGCCAGTTTAAATCCACAAACTTTGTTTTACCCATAAAACCATGTGGCTGAAAACACTGGTGTGTAGAGCAACCACACAATCGCACTTCACATTTCCTCACGGAAACAAGGGGTTTAAAATCTTAAAATGGCAAAAAAATGTGTTTTTCTTTGTGGTAGATTAATTTCAGTAAGAAATTGCAAACAGAATCTCTTAGCCAGGGTTCTTTCCTGAAGGACTTACAAAAAAGTAATGATGTTTTGACACTTAAGTCCCAAAGTTAAAGCTCTAATTATCATGGCTTAACTGCAGGACACCACCGTGAAAGCATTTAATGTCTTAGGATGGCCAAAACCTCACTAAAGCTGGCCCGTCTAGTCCGTCTCCATGGAAGAGTTACTGTAGAACTGAAAGGGTTCTTGTTCTTTGGTTGGAAGCTTCACAGAACATTGCCGAGTACAGTTTTAAAAGCACCACAGAAAAGATGTTTTGGAAAAGGCACCAAACAAAGGGCTGTCAGGAGAGAGTCTTCTCTCCACTCGGATTGTCAGTCAGGCTGGCAGCGAGAGGAGCATGCTGCTGGGTAGTTAGCAGGTGGCGGCGTGAAGAAGCTGAGGGCTCCCTGGAGACCACCGGAGACATCACAGCATTTCCTCAGCCGTGTTCTACAAGGGAAACGCTCAATACGGAGCAATCTCCCCCCACACACTCTCATATCCCTCCATCTCAGGATCATCACGCTACACCCGTGCCTACACAACTGCCATCTATTATGAATCAATCCAGCTCCCCTCTCCGAAAATAGCCTGCCATGTCAGGGATGATGAAGAGCATTTGGAGAGGTGAGGGCAGGAGAAGAATGAAAAATTCCTGACTGTCTGTTTGTTTGTTTGTGGTGTCGCATGAGTTATGCATTCATATTCCTCCGAGACGACTGTGGAGGCAGGAGCCATCCGTCACCCTAATTGGGCTGTTTTAAGCCGCACCGCCGCGCTGACAGGACCCATCTCCGCCTTCTTCTGGTCCAATAACGGCAGAACATTCTGGAATCAAAGACAGGCGCACATGCAGATTGCACCTGTCACTATGGTGATTATCAGTTCCCTCTTTTTCGCCTGTCTTTCTTCGATCCAGAGCTTGTCGTCACTGCTCACACCTTTAGGCAAACGCTAGGAGGTTTTTGTCTTTCTTTTGGAAGTTGGGAGGAGAGAACGCTTTAAAAATAATTTGCATTAATACTTTTTATCCAAAGCAACTTCCATTCCCTACCTACAGGGGGCAGTCTCCCTCCCCTTAGTAGTTTATTCAAGTGTATTATGAGTATACTTAGTTTATACTAAAACTGAGGCAGGATACTCGATGTTTACCTTTTATATACTATATTTTATATAGTTAAGAATAGTTTAGTGAAGTATACTTGACTTATACTGATCAGTGTAAAGAAAATAAATGAAATATAATTTTATAAACATAAAAATCCAAAGAAGTATTAAATTTGTACTTTCTAGTACACTACGAGTACACGGTCCGTATACTTGCTATAACTAAGCATACTTAATAAAATTAACTTCAAGTGTTCTACTTATTGCTAAGGGTGGAGACACTTGGGGTCAAGGGTCTTGCTCAGGAACTCAGTGGTGGTGCTGAGGGTAGGATTCGAACCCATGACCTCTTAGTCCAGTATCCTTCAGTATCCTACCCACTAGGCCTCCAACACCCAATAGCCTTCACAGGCAAAACCAAGCACAAAACTAACACAGGCCAACAAACATAATAAAAAAATGCACAATCATCAGAGATTACAACACACTTTTCTAAAGCAGTTTTTTGGGCTGATTTTAGATATAGTGTTTCCAATCACATCAGCTTTTTGAGTTCATGTTAGGTCACAGTGTACTTGTATGTAGTTTTTACTAAAATGTCAGCACCTGTCCAGTATGAACACAGAGTCCAGTATGAACACAGAGCGCTACAGAAACTCTGGACTGGCAGTCAGGCGTCACCGATCCTTCAAAAACGCTTCTAGTAAGGTCTTCTTCATATTTCTCGACACCTTCTACAGAAGCAAGACCATCAAGTGGTGGTGTATTGAGCCACACAAAGAAACAGTCAGAGTGATTTTTACAATTTTTAGGCACGATCAGAGCATCAGAGCAGATATAAGCATTTTTATGTTAGGGGGACATATCAGACTATGCATGGGGGTGGAGTTTTGGGTGTGGCGCAGGGTTTGTTGTGGGGTGGGTTTGGGTTGCTGTGTGGGCCTCCGTCCTTTAAGGGGTGGGGGTGTTTGGAAACCGCTGTTGAATATTGAATCGTTCGCGAAAGAATCCACTGCACTTTATGGAGAGGAGAATACACATCATTGGAAATCCGCTCCGGGTTTTCCTCCAACTCACCGCATGCATGTGAAGTGAATGGTCAGTGTACAGACGGGCTGCTCATACCAGTGGTTTGTATTCTTCTATCGATTTTATGTTAGATGGGGGGGGGGGGGTGTCCAAACGCATAATTCTGAAATGTGAGGGGGACACGCCCCCTTTAGATTGAATGTAGGTGACGCCAATGGGTGCGGTAAACTGAAATCAGTCACAGTTAACGGTAACGTGAAAATGCTCAGGGTATAATATCAGACAGCAGGAAAAATGTAAGAAGCTTCATCACAAAAACGAGATGAGCCAGAGAAAAGTGAACTACAGATCTGAAATCAGCATGAACAATACAGAGCCCACACAAAGTGATCTCAGGAGAAGATGGCCTGTTGACCTGTGTTATCGATGTAGCAGCCCTCTCCCCATCACCGGTCAATAAAGAGCCGTCAGGCGGGATCAGACCGACCCTGAGAACTGGGAGAACTGGGGAGAAATCCAAAAGCTCATAGTCTCCCCACAATGTCTGGAAACGAAATCCAGCGCCGAGACGGAGTCAGAGGACCCGAGGGGCAGTTCATAAACTCAAGACGCGTGTGGCTGCACTCGCCAACAGAAACAGATGGATTTGAGAGAAAAGACACATCACACAAATAGACCTCCCCCGCCCCCATCAATTGCTTTGCCAGAAGACTAGAACTTACTAAAGAGGGTTTAAACCAGGAGAGGACAGAAAGGAGCTCCCTGGTCCCAGAACTCTGAGGAAAACATCCATCAGACGAGGAGGAGTGGATGCTGCCATGCTGGTGTAGGAGGAGATCTGAGTGGTGAAAACAGTAAAGCGTCAGAAGTTTCCAGTCAGATTTAAACTCTGTGTTCCTCAAACTCACGCCTGTGGTGTTAACAGGTTCTGTGGAGGCCCGGCTCTTGAAGGTCATTCAGGGAGCTGAGAGAATTTCTTTGGTTCCACCGGACTGTTAATTGCCCGGATGAGCGAGCATGTGTGAAGGTGGTGGGGGGGGACCAAAGAACGTTGTTTGGTTTTATTTGGCCTCCTGTAGTGAGGTTTCACCAAGACATCTACCCTTGCTCTCTCTCTCTTCTGCCCCCCCCTCTCTCCTCTGCCCCCTTCTTCCCCATCCTGCCCCCCTCTGCCCCACCCCGCCCCCTCTCTCTTCTGCCCACCCCCTTCTGCCCAATTCCACCCCCACCTTTCTCTTCTGCCCACCCCCCCTTCTGCCCCATTCCACCCCCACCTTTCTCTTCTGCCCACCCC
>JBBPDH010000034.1:9356512-9370956 GCA_037974565.1 Clupeocharax schoutedeni | reverse complement strand
TACAGGAGTAACATCACTATTTACATTCTAGCACTGCGGGAGACAGCAGTTCAGTGTAAACTGTACAGTACAGATACAGGTTTACACTCAAATTTTCTTTAAGAATAATGTATTACAATAAAAAAAAAGGGTTTTGGGAGGAAATTTAGGGGCATATTTAGGGTTTATAGGCTACCACATCACAATTATTTTTTTTTTTTTCACAATTCGTGGGTGCTTTTTCTACAGGAAGAATGATAAAGTTATGCATCTGTGGTGTAGCGCTCACCTCCAGAGCCTGTGCGTGTGTATATAGGTAAATTTCTGGCCACTCTTTTGAGGATCTCCTGCTGGGCTTCCGGGCTCTCCTCTTTCTCATACTGCTCCTTCTCTGCTTTAGGCAAACAGAACTAAGGCCAACAGAAGAACAGTGTTAGGATGGCGAGAGCCTGTGTATGTGCATGTGTACATTTAAACTGATTTTCAATATGCGGATGCTTTGTCCACAAGTCTAGAAAGCTCAATTCCACTATTACATCTCCCTGTCTTGTAAAGAGTGAGACCCATGCATGTGAAAATTAAATAAAAATAGAAAAATACACCAAGCCTCAAAACTCCAGGCTTTTTTGAAGCTCTGCTTGCTCCCAGTCTCTTGTCTGTCATTATGGTTTGTGGTAATGTAACTACAGGCTAGGAAGGGAGCACCATGCCTGCTGGGCGCTGGGGTAGAAATGTCAACAGTAAAACTTTACAGTCTGCCTGGTAACACTCAGTCATCTGTGGTGTAGGACTCTAAATAGAAGACGTAAAAAGAAAAAAAAAAAAGCTGTAAAAATTCCATACCTCTTTTGAAGGGTTGCTGGGTCTAGAAATGATAGTTTTCCAGTATGACCACATAAACATTAAGAAGGAGATATGGAAGACCACCAGATAAATAACTGCAACAGAAAAGAGTGATGCAACACATTTTTGCACTGATTTCCACTCGGACACTCCTAACCCAAACCAAGAGGTTTACACTAGGGCTGTAACGGTACGTGTATTCGTACCAAACCGTCACGGTACATGGGTCACGGTTCGGTACATGATGTCTTTCGGAGAATACAGGGTACGACGGAGAAGACGTGATTGAAGTAATACGGAATCACAGGGGGACCAAAAAGTGCAAGTAAATCATAAACCTGGGTCGTAGTATGGTGCACTAGTGCCACCTACTGGCGTAACACTTCTGCTGCCACATACATGAAAATATAAGCAAGAGTGTGTGTGTTTACTGGTTAATACCCTGCTGTTTATTTAAAATAAACGAAAACAAACCAAGCTTCATTCTTTAGAACTTTTTGTTGCTTAACGTCGCTGTATCGTGAACCGTACCAAACCGTGACCCCAAAACCGAGGTACGTACCGAACCGTGAAATCTGTGTACCGGTACATCTCTAGTTTACACACAATACAAAGGAAGTCAGCATTACATCAAGCATGACATAATACTCATGCAAAGTGAGGCAAGGAGATACTCAGTGTGTTCTGCAAGCAAAGCCACTCTTACCTTGCTCTTCAGTGTTTGTGATTGTGCCTGGAGAGAGAAAGAGAGAGAGAGAGAGAGAGAGAGAGATAGAGAGAGGACAAAAAAAAAACAGAAAGCCACCAAGTTAGAGAGCATGCCATTGATTTACTGACAATCCTCCTCCATTCAGGGCAGCTGCTGAGTGGAGACTGGCAGCTGTCTGCCTGTCTCTCACCTCCTCTCCCCAGAAAGGCCAGGCCACGGAGAGGCTGGCACTGCCATCTGGCATAGAGAAAGCCTGCCTTGTGCTCGCCAGCAAGGGAATACCTCTCGAGCGAGGACAACTGAATGCCAGGTGCTTGCACTCCGAATGGGCACCATCTAAATGACCAGGCTGTACAGTGAGTCCATTCATTCTCTCAGGGCGCCCCTGCCTGGGTCTCTACAGCTCTCAGGGCGCCCCTGCCTGGGTCTCTACAGCTCTCAGGGCGCCCCTGCCTGGGTCTCTACAGCTCTCAGGGCAGAAAAGTGCCCAGAGTTTAGCACTTTGTTCTGATAAGTCCAGGGTAATTAGGATAAATGAAACAGAAGTGGGCACTTATAAGCCGTGTTTATGTTACAGAAGAAGGATAAGAGTGCCTGGGGCAAGACACTCATTGGAAATGTTCCTGTTTTCTTACGAACAGCCTACAGTGAATGAATTAAGACAGAGAGCGAGAAAGAGACAGACAGACACAGAGAGAGAGAGACAGACAGACGCATAGAGAGAGACAGACAGACGCAGAGAGAGAGACAGACAGACAGACAGAGAGAGAGACAGACAGACAGACAGACAGAGAGAGAGAGAGACACACACAGAGAGACAGAGACAGAGAGAGAGAGAGAGAGACAGAGAGCTCGGTGAGAGGGAGGAACTCTGGAACTTTTCTAAGACCTTTAAAGACACTCGAGTCCAGCTCTGACTGACAGCTGAGGAATTTAAGCTTTTTGTTAACATCATCAGTTTCACAAACAAGCCTCGTTGCCACACAGAACACAAAAACAGCCCGCAAGTCTGTAGTCTGGGCAGAAGTGGGGTTAGATTTTTAAGTTCACCAGCACCGCAGCAGGAACAGGCACTTACTGCTCTTCTAACTCTCAAAATCCCTGGAGGGGAACATGTAATACTTACACATGCAGTTTATAAGTGTTTTATTTAGTTCTTAGGTTGGTCTCGGTTTCGCCACATCCACAGCAGGACTAGGAACTAACTGAACTTAACGCTCTTCTCACAACCGCCCCATACGTTCAGACACCCGGAGAAAAACGTCTAATACATGCAAATTAAGGTTTTAAAGGGCTTTTGCTTAGTTCCTAAGTTGGTCAACCACCATCCTCGGCAGCACCAGGCACTTACCGCTCTTCTATACACGACAAGTAACTGTCAGACACCCGGGGAGAAACGTCTAATACATACAAATGAAGGTTTTTAAAGGGCTTTTGCTTAGTTCCTAGCACCACTATCGTCAGCAGGACCAGGGAGTTAGTCATGGTTAGCCTTCTTACAGTCACCGTAAACTTCCAGAGACCCGGAGAGTAATATCTAACACTTATAAACAGGGATTAAAGGTTTTGTTCGGTTCTTTTAAGTTCGTCTAGGTTTCTCCACCATACACAACAGGACCAGACACGTACAGCTCTTCTCACAATGAAACCTAACTTTCGGAGTTAGAATTGCAGGTTTTTAAGTGTTTTCTTTAGTTCTTAAGTTGATCCACCGCCGCCCTCAGCAGGACCATAACTTACTACAGCTCCCCTGCTCCGCTCACAACGACTGCCAGGGAGTCGGAGAACAACATCTAACACGTATAAATACACGTTTGTTAGGTTTTTATGGGTTTTGTTTGGTTGTAAAGTTCGTCTCGGTTATTCCAACATATTCAGCAAGACCAGGGAGTTCCTACTCTTACGGCTCCCCTCACCACGGCACTCAAACTTCAGACACCCGAGAAGGAACCTGAAACACTCACAGATGCAGAGCTGCACCACGTAGGCGTAGTAGGACCAGCCGACGACCAGGTTGATGAAGAGGACGGGGATCCAGGACAGGCTCCTCTGGCAGCATCTCAGCACCGGGGAGGGCGCCATCTTTAATCCGCACGCGAGAGGCCGTGACGTCGCGCGCGCGAGCTCGAGCCAGACTGGAGAGGAACACAAAGAACCCACTGAACAGGCTTTTACCCTCTACACCACCTCCAACACCAGAACATCATCTCAGCACGGAGAACCCAGCCACCCATTCACCCTCAACACAAACTAATAGCGTCGGCATTATTCTGGCTTATTTAAATTTATCCTCAGATTGAATAACTTTCAGCTTTATAACTCTCAAAGTGTTACCCAGAGTATCTGAGTTGTAATTAAAGTAAGAATATATAAAAATGCAAATTTTGCTGATGATAAAATCTGTTCTCACTTTGGTCTGATTTCCATTCCAGTGAGAAGTGAAGCCAGCAGGTCCTCGGTTTGTCCAGCAGATGGCAGTAGAAGCTCAGTGGGCTGGTTATACTGAGACTACACTGCTCTTAAGGGTGTGTGTGTGTGTGTGTGTGTGTGTGTGTGTGTGTGAAAGAGAGAGAGGGAGAGAGAATAAATCTTTGTGACCAAATGTCCTTAGAATGATAAGAGCACTTTGAAACTGAAATTTTACTGGTCCTCATAAGTAAATGTGCTGTTAACACCCGAGACATTTTAAGGAAAATGTAAAAAGCAAAACGATTTTTGTTTACTGAAGTAAAGGTTAGGTTTCGGTGTACACATGGAAAAGATAACAATACGTGTATGTGTGTGTGTGTGTGTGTGTGTGTGTGTGTGTGTGTGTGTGTGTGTGTGTGTGTTTTAGTGTGACTGCCTTTACAGCCATGCCCTTTCTTTTGACTTATTTATTTCTTGGAAGAAGAACAGTCCTCATGAATGAGGGTGTGAGCAGAGTTCGGTTCCTCGTCATCTGGCGCTTGTATATCCACAATATTAGGTGTGTTTATGTGTATGAATAGCATGTTTGACAAAAGAATGCAGCCCAGCTCAAGACTGGAGAGGACACCTTTGCGCAAAATGAAATGTTTTAGAGAAAACACGAAAGCCAAATTGTACTCACACAGTTCACCAAAGTGTTTGAGGCTTCGGTCGGTTCATGCAAGCTGCAACTTATAAACAGGCAAGTTTGACGTAATCCATATTTGAGCAGTTTGTATTTGTTCAAAGTGTAATCATTGAATATTTTAATAGCATAAATACATTTGTCTTTCTAGCGCCAGGGCACCCTGCCACTGCCTCACAACCCCTAGGGGGGGTCCTGAGTTATGTCAGAGGAACAAAGATTGCATTCAGATGGAGCCTGAAGGAAAGTGCGATCTTATCCTGATCTTATCCTGAGCATGAACAGATGCAAACCGACCTAACACACGTTTGTAATTAGAAACACGAAGCGCTGGTTAGTGATTTATTTAAACTCACCATCACCACTCATATTAACTTTTTGATTACGCTGAACTGTTGGACGTGTCACTAGCTGCTGTCCAACTGAACTTGTTTGTGGTGCCATTGGGCTGTATCCTATGAGCCTGGCTCATTTTAAGCTGAATCCACAGCTACTCTGTTCTGGTGTACTGCTGCACCCTGGTTTTTGGAGAGATTTCTGTCAAAAACCTCAAAGAATGCAGCCAATCTCTAATGAGTTTAACTGTAATCTGTAACTGTGACCTGTGAAACATGATGGCTCAAAACAAAAGCCTGAGGAGCATGTAAACATGGACGTCGTGAAGAAGAACGAGAATTTTTGTACTGATCTGTGTATTTGCATGTGTGTGTTCCTTTCGCACAAAATATCTCCAGGGTGTGGCTGATTTGAGCCGCGACAGATGAGTGCTGTCAGATTCATTTTCAGAGAAGACTGAACACAAGACAGGGAGAGTGATAGTCACTGTGACGCCATACTCAGATTTCCTAAGTAAGATTTCGAGCAAGACTGTTAAAAACTTCAGTACAGCCTTTTAACAACCTTGAATGAGATGAACGGATTGTTTGAATGGATCCCCAGATCTGCTCCAGAATCAGCTGTTGGGTGGGCTGCATCTTTGCTTTACCTTCATATGTGGGCGGCAGAAGCATAACGTGGGGTGGGGGTGGGGGGTGTGCAGGGCACTGCATCTCGGCCATTTAGGGGAAAGGTGAGGGGGGAAAAGTTAAAATGGTTAAATGGTTTTGGCGCCTATGCCTTCGTATGTATCTCTCCATGAACAAACGTTGTGATTTTTATGTTTGTGTACTCGTGTGTGTACTGTGTGGGGGGTCGGCCTTGCTTTCTGATGAGTAGACCTTGTTTAGTAAGCCACAGTGAAAGCACCACTTAAGGGATGAATGCACTTATTGTTTTGTGGCAATGAGCTCGAAACAAGGAGGAGAGAAATGCTGCTGTAAAAGAGGGAATTCTGAATGGATAAAGAGTGAGATGGATGGACAGTAAGGACGTAGGGGGATGGAGGATATATGTAGACTGAGGGACATATTAATTATAGGTGAACAGAAAGAGAGAAGGTGAAAGCTTGAGACAGAGAGAGAGAGAGATGATATTGATCAGAGTAGTAATGAAATGTATTGCAGAAAGTGCTCTTTTCATATCTATGTCTGACACCATTATAAAGGAAAGGAAGGGGGAGAATTATTAAGTAGAGCGTACTGTGATTACTAGGAGCTCGTCTTTAAGAACTAGAGTGAGTGAGAGACGATTTAAAACAGGAGGTGGGAAGAGGGGAATAACGTGTGTTCAAGTGAAGACACTACACTAAGCTTTTAATACATAATGCAAAACTTCAATACAGCCTTTTAACTTCATAGTTTTTTATTTCTGCATATCGTTGTTTCAGAAATGCATTAACCCGGATACACAAGTACAGATTCACAAAGAAAGGAAATATACACCGCTTAAATGCATTGAGAATTTTGAACGGCTGGTGTGAAAACCTGTGGGCATCTATAGTCCCACACAAGCGATGTGAGCATGCTTGTCTTTATATTTTCACAGCATGGCAGCTCAAATGTCGATGCCGGCAAATTACACAATGCATGCTGCAATATACAATGAAGGAATATGTACTGTATAAACAGAACAGATAGATGAATGTGAAGGAAGATGATGATAAGGCAGAGAACAGAGAGTGAGAGGGAGAGAGGTGTCTGGAGTAGGATGATGACGGCCCTTGGCTCCGCTCCATTGCTGACGAAAGCTGCTTAGACCCTCAGTTGCCATGGAAACCAGCTGGAGCACCCGGAGAGAAAGAGAGAGCAGGAGGGTGGAGGCAAAGGCGGGAGGAACAGAGAAAGAGAGAGAGAGCTGTGTTAAAGGAAAGAGCAAGAACAGAAACAGAATCGCGTTAAATTACATTTTGCATAGGTGCACGCAAAGCTAAAGAGTCTTACTTGTTTTCAGATGCATCCTGTGTAATTAACCTCTGTTAGTGCCGGGCTGAGAGAGAACAATAGAGATACGCTGCAGTGGATGATCAACATGGATACCCAGTCCGAGAGCTGCGAGCCCCCACCATGCGATCCTCAGCCTCCAGGTAAAATAAGAAAGGCCTTCAAGCTGTTCAGCAAGCGCAAACCCGGCAGCAGCATGGCCAGCATTTTCTCTGTGCGTGGCAAAGGCGAGGGAGGACCCAAATCACCCCCTTCTAGAAGCAAAAACCTGGATGGATTAGCAGAGACAGTGGCTCCAGAAGCAGAGGTAGAATCTCTAGACTTGGACCAGGAGGACAGTCAAAAGGAAGATGCTCCAATGGAGGAGCCCGCAAGCACAGAGGGTAACCTGGCATCAACCCCAACCAGGCAGTCCATCTCCTCCATGACCTCCGCCAAATCACTAAGCTTCCTCAATATGCTTCGGCGAACTCGGAAAGGAGGAGGGGGGGAACGGCAGGCACAGACAGAGTCTCAGAGACCTGGGAGACAGAGGAAAGGCTTGAAGGGTCTGTTTGGAAGCGTACGCTGGCATGGGAAAGATAAGGAAGGAGGTGAGGAGGCTGCGCCTGGTCCTCCCCTCCTTGCCTCCCGTTCCAACAGTGTGGAGATCATCAAGGAAAACCTTACTCTCACCCCCCGGCCTGCACCGCGATCTCCAGATGAGTCTGAGTCTGAACAGCCACCCCCTCCATCACTGGATGAGCCCACTTCATCTGAGGACACTACAAAGGTGAGCGAATCTGCTAAACCACCTACTAATGACAGGTTGAGCACATTGCTCGGAGACATTTCATCAATCCTGAGTTTTGACTCGCTGTCGGGTGGTGGAGATATTGTTGCGGATGTAGAAGCGGAATGGGTGAAAGTCAGCAGTCGGGTGGAGGGAACAGATGGAACCACTAAAAAGGGTTTGTCAGCTGCTGTTTCTACTAAACTTAAACCTACCCTTTCTCCTACATCTACCCTTAGCTCTACATCCCTCACCAAACCTTCTCCTACATCTACAACAAAACTTTCTTCCTCAACCTCATCCCCCAAACCTGCGTCTAGTCCTACAACGAAACCCACAATTTCCCCAGCACAGCCAAGCCCCATTATTTCAGTTAAATCTACCCCATCCCCTGTATCTACCTCTGCCCCTAGTCAGACAACAAGACCCGGCCCACTGTCTCCTCCTACCCCAGCATCGTCCCCTATCCCTTTGACCAAACCCTCACCTACTCCTATAACAAAACCCATGCAATCCCCTCCAACTACTCCAACATCAATGATACCAGCCAAACCTGCCCCCATACCGACATCTACCCCCTTGCTTGAACTTGCAACCAAACCGTCCTCTACTCCTTCTCTACCTGATGTTCCTTCCCCTGCTGCTATTTCTGAAACTGACATCTCACCCACAGTTAAATCTTCTCCAGATTCTGCTGGACCTACTTCTGTCAGAATTGAGCCCACCCCTGCTACAACTAAATCAACTCCAACTCCTGCTCCTACAACCACAGCTAAGCATAGCCACTCTGCATTACAGGAGATTAAGCCCAGTAGTGCTCCAGTACCCAAATTCCCTCCTTTCTCCACGTCAACCAAACCTCCTCCCACTGGTCCGGTAACTAGACCCAAAATTGTAACAACATTTGGATTATCAACCAGCCGAAACACTGCACCTATCGTCAAACCCGAGACGAAACAGCCCGCACCTCCAACAAAGTCAAGTCCACCTTTTGCCCAGACTGACAAAAGTGGGTCAGTGTTCACTACAACAAAATCCTCGACATCAGAATCTGGACCTCATGCTGCTAAACCTCCCCCTGCAGCTAGCCCTCCCCCGTATGTACTACCTGCAACAAAACCCCAGGCTACATTATCTAAACCCACACCAGAAACTGCTACAGCACAGTCAATCCCTGCTACCTCTGCAAAGACTACATGTAAACCAGAACCTGCTGATACGTCTCTACACTCTGGGTCGCCTCCACTCTCAGTCCAAACTCCCAGGCCACTTTCAGCTACCGGACCCTCTCCAGTTCCATCCTCTACTACCCCAAGGGGAGGTAGAGAACAGGAGGATGTGCCCAGACGAAGACTGGTGGAGGATACTGGGGCACACACTCAGCCTCAGAAGTTAGAGCACCAGCCTGCTGCCCAAGATCAATGTCCTGTTGCCGCTCACAAAGCAGAGAAGAAAAGCTCAACTACAAAACCCACAACTCTCAGTAAGATCCCTGTATGTGGTGGTGGAAGACCAAAACAGCACCACAGGGATGGCCAGTCCAATGGCAGCGAGGAACACTGGAACCTCCCTACCCCAGTGCATGAAGAGGAAAGCCCAATGTCTATCTCACGAGAAAGCAGCAGCAAGGAAGCCCTGAGTGACTTCTCCACACCTTCAGGGGCTGTAACCCCTACCTTGTCTCACAGCCAAGATGATCTCCTGGACTCAGCGGCCTGTCCCACAATGGGGGCAACAAGTTTACCCAGGGAGTCAAAGATCCCCGTTAAACATGGCTCCACCGCAACTTACCACTCTTTGCAGGGGAAAACAGATGCAGCACGCTCCAAGATCCCAGTCTCTAAAGTGCCCGTTCGCCGGACCAGCAATAAGCCTGCACCCACTGCCACAGCAGCTGCCACTCGGAAATGATAGGGCAGTTTTACGCTACACTGCAAAACACAAAACATTCCACTCGCAACCGTTCAGAAGTTTTGACAGGTACTCCCTGCTTGATCTCAGTCTCAGTCAGATCTCCTCATAGGAATAATGCAGGATTGTTACTGTTTGGACTGAAATACGTACGTGTTGATCACACTATATATACTGCGTGTTTCTATTCATATTGTGTCACTGTAAAAGACACCAATGCTGTGGATTTAAACCCTGTGCACCACCAGGGAGAGAGAGAGATCACACAAAAGCCCAGCTGGAATTATCTCCATGGTAATTTATGATAAGGCAGATGATGAAGCACAACACCCCTCGCCTGGGAACGGAAGCCATGTAGACCCTCCCTGAGGAACCAAGCAATGCTTCAATAAGGTCAATGATCTTTGGCTATCAATTATCACCAAGGCCACGAACAACGTGTTGGCAAATGAAGATGCTTTGCACTCATGGGAGCTCTCCATAAGCAATCTAAAATGGAGTCTTAGTCGTCATGTGGTTTTTATTCAGGTCCGAACCATCAAAAGGGGTTTTACTGTCACCACTTAAGGGTGCTTTTTTCCTGCCACATTGAAGCCAATGTTTTCTAACAGTGAATGGAGAATTTTTGTAGCTTTTGTTACTTCCATTTTTGTAGACCTTTTTCGTGTCTGACGTTCTTGGACCTTTGTTTTCAAGCAGATGTTGTGGATCCATGTTTGTCTTTGTTGGAACTCTCCTCCTTAATGCGAAAAGAGGCAGAATCTCTCTCTCTACATACATTAACACCAAGACAGGAACTCTCACATTATCTCTGAATGTATGTAGCAGAACGCATGCCCTACTTTTGAGCCAGAGGAGCCATGGGCTCCCTATCCTTCCACATGTTTCCCTTTCTCTTTTTTTACACACTGTGTTGAATCACACAGTGCCTGTCAGCTATAAAAAACATTTGAGTACTTGTCAGTGAAAGACAGTTTGGCATACGGATCTAAATCCTGGGACGTACTGGACTGCTTGCCGATGTGACTGGAGTACAATTTGGATAAGACTGCTTTTGATGAAAAAAAATGCCTTGGGACAGTGCTGTCTCATGGACGATCAGAATAGGTAAGGCTGTATGGTTGATTAGAGATCACGCCTGGGAGGGATAGATCCTCTTGCCAGTGTCAAATGCTTTGTCCACATACCTAGTAGAGGATTATTTTTGTTTGTGCGTGAATATCTTAATGTTGCTCTGTTTCCTATTTAATCAATAAAACACAACTATACTTAGAATGTGTTACATTTTGCCTAACTTGCCTTTCGGATGAAAAGTGCATTGTAAAAGAATGTATGAACATTTGAGATCAGACACTCTCGCAGTCACACGCATCACTTGTTCACAGATTTGGTAAGGAAGGGGGAGGGGCATCTCCCAGATGAACTTATTTGGATGATGTCACTGAAACTGAGGAGGGGAAGTGTGTGCGTGTTAGTGACTGAAATTAAATGGATTAAATAAAGCATCTGGAGGCTGCGGATGAAATGGGAACAGTCAGTATATATATATACATACAATGCATATATGGAGGCAAACCCTGCAGCTATGGAATATGCAGGATTATAACTAAACACTAGTCTTAATATAATCATATAAAGGCTATTATTTTATCAGTGTAGTATTTAACGTACCAGTGGTCATCTTTGCATGCTGTCTCTTTGAATTAATTCAACCATTGTGGTAAAAAAAAAATCCCACTGACCCCGATTTCATCCTCCGTAAATGTCATCAGTGCCTGGGAAGGGAGGTATAGGGTAGAATGGCATAGTCATGCATGTGAGCACGCATCTAATGAATCATTGCCTTCACTCGGTTCTACTGGAGCTCTTTGTGCACCGAAGGAGTGTTTGTGCAGAGAGCTTTTTTAGGCTAAAATGGCATAGGAAGACTGCAGCCATGCACTAGCACAATCCAGCACCCAAACATCTCTAAGGAATCATTATGCTCCCTGCGATATCGTTTCTGAAGGAGCACTGTGTGCAGTTGATGCTGTTTTCAGTGAGAGGCAGCCAGCCAGGGCCGTGCCAGCCCTGATAAAAGTAGATACGGAGAGAAACAGGGTAATACATGGCAGCAGAGAAGAGAAGAGAAGAGAAGAGAGAATTGGGGGGGGGGGGCTTCATTTCAATGGAGCACTGTTTTTAGACGGCCATGATGTAACTGGAGATAATCCAGGTTGCATTCAAGGCTTGTACAAAAGCATGTCCATTTGGATTCAGCAAGGGGAAAAAATAGCTATATTTAATATGATATACTGCGTCAAGACGTGATCAACTCAGCCACGAGGCATAAAATAAGCAAGAAATAAGCGTTATAAAGGTGGCCAAGCAAGAAGTGGAAGACCACACAGGGAATAAAGCCATCTTTATTTTATTAAGGATATTTTGAAACATTAATATGTGCAGAAACAGAGGAGCCGGGGGAGAGTTTATTTCCATGTTCTAGCTTTCGTGTTGCTTGGGTGTTCTGTGTATAAGACAGTGGTTGGATATGAAAGGTAGAAAATCGATTCAGAGGAGCGGTCTGGAGTCACAGGGGAAGATTTGGGGTCTGATTGCAGTCACGGGGCTGACCAAAAGGAGGGGTGTAGTTTTCTGAAAGCAAAACGAGAAACAAAGAATTTATATTTATAGATGAGTGTCTGCAGCAGCGCTGCACAAACAAAGCTCTGTTCATTGAGTAAAGCCCAGGGTGAAGAGAGGGAAGGGAAGAGAACGGCGTGCTTCGCTGGAAAAGCACGCAGAGCCTGAATCGCCCCAGTAGGATCTGCCCACTGTTAATGCAAACCTGCTCTGTTTATGGATGAGCCAGCGCCTGGGGTCTCCTCCGGAAGATAAAAGATCTCTTTAAACAGATCTAGGACCAGCTTTCTCTCTATTAAGCTATTAAGGGAAAATATAAAAGTGGTCTCAGTTCACTTATTTGCATCGGCAACGTGAGATGAAAGTAGCCTGTGAGCTAAAGTCGAACTAAAACAGCAGGTCTCACACATGATTCACCAGAAATTGTTTAAATACTGATTTGATGCATTTCTTCTTTTAAAAGCTTGGAGTTGGACGAGGACCGAAACGCAATGTACTCAAAATGTGCTTAATTTACCTGAAAATACACCAAACATCATCTTTTTTCCCTTAATTTACCTTAATTTCCAGTATGGTCATTTTAGGGGGTGTAAAATTAAGGCATTTGGTGTCTATGCTGGTAGTAGTTGGTGTTGGGGGGGCCTGGCTTGTCTTGGACACAGTTAAGGGGGCCTTCAAGGCAGAGATGGGAACTCAAGTCTGAGATTCGGGCTTCACACTTAAGTCGCACAAACAAAGACTTGTGACTTGACTTTAGACTTGCCCTCAATGACTTCAGACTTGACTCGGACTCGGTGCTGTGACTCGTGAGTCAAAAGTCATAAACCATGTTGATTTAATGGAATTATTTAATTTATATCTCACACTTTTTCCAACAACCTGAAAATCGAGGTTTTCAGCTAATACCGGTTTTCGAGGGGTCGTTGGAAAGGCGTCACAGAGCCCCATCTAACTGTGGAGTTTCACATTTAGAGTGAGAGATATATTTTTCATATTTAATATTTAGATTTAATATAATTTACGGCAAATCCTCCATGTTGGTGAGGGTAGATCACAGCACGCAGCCCCGCCCACTGCTTAGCAACAGCCAATTGTAAACACGGGGCATGACAATTAGCATATCCTCTAAACTACAGCTCAAAAATCGCACATTTAGAGTCGCCGTTTGTAAACTTTACCACTCAAAGACTTGAGACTTGACTTGGACTCGAGCACAAAGACTTGAGACTTGACTTGGACTTGGTAAAAAAGACTTATGAACATCTCTGCTTCAAGGGGAAAAAAGGCCGGGAACCTTCACTAGACCACCACCACCACCCCTTATGATAAATCAGTTGAAAAATAAATCCGTTTTTTGAATAACAACATACTCCACAATGTCTCCAACCTGAATGATGACCATATATTTATTTCCATGTGTTTCCATGTGTATCATCATACTTCTGATCATCAACACATTTACAGTGTGACCTACCGCCTGACTTTTATATCAATAGAAGCACATAAAGAAGTGTTTCAGTGTCTTCCCACTGGCTTTTATTAGAAGTTTCAACTCGGTGGGTTTTCTGTACAGGGATTCGAATGGTTTCCTGTATTAGAAGGACAGTGAGGGGATTACGCAATGGTGAATTAACACCATATAACTGATGGTGTATAAGCGTATAAGGGAGGATTTCCAAGGGAGGAATTTTCAATGTGTTGCGTATTGCGTGCATTTTATCACCAAATGCAGCAGATGTTTAATGTGCACGCTGTTTCCTGGCTGCAACTGATGAAATTACTACCACGGGATTAACAGCAAGGGTTAACATGATCAGCATATGCTCACATTCACAGCCGAACTCCCAAAGGAAAAGGAACATGTTTTACCTTGCAGCAACAGGAACGACTTTCAGTAAAACCAAGCTTCCACAATCTGTTAACATGAGGAAACACATTGTACTGAAAATTAGTCAACCTTACCTTAATTAACCCTGAAAAATACACAGAACCCCTTCATTAAGTGGTCATTAATTACTGAAACCGACCCCTTCATTTTGCCTTTAATTTCAATTTAGTGGTTAGGGCATTGGTTCTGCGACCAGAAAGTCCGGATTCGATTCCCAAGACCACTAGGACATCTGAGGTACCCTGAGCAAGGTACCATCCCCACACACTGCTCCCCGGGCGCCGTGTTCCTGCTGCCCCCTGCTTCAC
>JBBPDH010000034.1:9324367-9334752 GCA_037974565.1 Clupeocharax schoutedeni | reverse complement strand
AGCGGCGGAGGCTCAAGACGAGCTGTGCTTGAAGCCCTGAGTGGACGCGAAGTGACACGTTGTTTGATCAGTGTTGTAATGTTGCAAGTCCGTTTATGGCCTTAAAAGCAAGCGTTAAGGATTTGAACTTAACACAAAATAATTATAACTATAATTAAATTCACTCACTCACTCATTTTCTATAACCACTTTTTCCTCACTAGGGTCGCCAGTTATAGCTCAATTAACAAAGAAATTAATTATATTTCAACCCCAAGCCTTTAGAACAAAATGTATTTATGAGGAGGAATCGCATATCCGTAATCAGGTTAACTCAAAGGTTTGAAAACGAAATAAAAATGTTTATTAGGCTGTGAAGATATATTGTGCAGTCGGCTTTATACGGAGTTACTTTAAAGAGGGAGTCAGTAATAAACTCTGAGAGGAAAGCATTCATGAGATACTGAGGCTGGACATACACTTTAATGACTTTATCTACACTCAACATATGCAGGGGGAGTGTACAAAAACGCGGCGGTAATACTGTAGTCTTTCCTTCTACTTTAACTGTGACATGCTTTGTTAATAAATAAATTATACCACATACCGAATAAATTATGATCGGTTTAAATCAGAAATTTTGTAAAGAAACTGATTTTTGCTTGCGATCATGTCACCACTTTTTGCAGTTTTAGAGGTTTTTAGAAGTGGCTCTCACACACCGTGATCATTCCAATAGCTCTTTGTTTTTTATGTAGGTCTGGCAACACAAGGGTCATATTATATATATGCACTGTGGACAAAAGTATTGGGACGCCTGACCATTACACCAACTTGGACTTTAATAAGATTGCTTTCAAATCTATAGAGTTTAATATGGAGTTGGTTCCTTCTGCACCTCTAACAACTTCCACGCTTCTTGGAAGACTTCCCACAAGATTTTGGAGTTTATGTGGGAATTTGTCTCCATTCATTCTGTATCGTTCATGAGTTCAGACACTCATGTTGGACGAGAAGGTCTGGATCAAAATCTCCGTTCCAGTTCATCTCAAAGGTGCTGGATGGGGTTGAAGTCAGGGCTCTGTGTGGCCAGTCAAGTTCCTCCACAGTGAACTCTAGCATGTATTTAAGGAGCTCTCTTTGTGCTCTGGGACACAGTCCTGCTGGAATAGAGAAGGTTCTTCCTCAAACTGGCTCCACAGAGTTGGAATCATGGCGTGTCCAAAATATCTTGGTCTGATTTTGCATTAAGATTGTCCTTCACTGGAATTTAGTAATAAAGAATAAATTATGTCCCAATACGTTTATCCATATAGAGTATTTAGTGAGTATATTGGCATTTTATTCAGAATACCGTTTCCTTTCCTGCCCGGTTGCCAGATCCGTGTCATAAAAATCCCCCACATGAACATAATATATACTGTAGCCTTTCGGATACAATACACATAAAACATAATGTGATTCTAGGGTAACATTTATCTTGAATAGTATTTTTTGATAAAATATTTATGCAAAAAAAGGTAAAAAGTTGTAACCAGGGTACTGATAAATGAAAGACTGAGATGTGGTGTTGTTTTACTGTCTTACTAACCGATCCTTATTATGGATTTTACTGACTGCATCTTATTATACAACATAAGAACACATTTTTTTCTAGTTTATGTTGATGTGATTCTAGTCAAAAGAAGCTTTTATGTAAAAATGTACAAACTACTTAAGCATTCTCAGTTGCCTCTCATCACCATTTAATCCCGATCCTGATTACACAAGACCTGCAGACGTTGTTCTCTGGATCAGGAGCCCGTCCCTCTTTCTGTAGAATGATCCACTGATGCAGTCATTAAAAAGCTCCTGGAATATAAGTAATCATGTCTCCCTCCTTCTGCAAACAGAGCAGTCTTAATGCGCAAGTCTGTGATAACGCAGAGCGCGACTGAGCTCCAGGCTGCCTGGCAGAGCAGCCACCCTCATCCTGACCCTTTAGAGCTTAAAGTATAACAGGAACCAGTAAAGTTCACCACGTTTGGTGAAATCCTGATGTTTAACACAGCCTTTTCTTACTTCACCTAAATGTACTGTGGACACATTCATTCACTTTCTGGAACCCCGTGATCCTTACTAGGGTCGCAGGTACCCGGAATCTAATCCGGGGACTACGGGCGCGAAGACTCACCCTGGGCGGGGCGCCAACAGGACCACACACACACACACACCCACACACACACACGGCCAGTTTAGAATCCCCAATTCTCCTGATGCATGTCTTTGGTCTGTGGGAGAAACTCGGGGACCCCGGAGGAAACACACACCACCACGAGGAGAACATGCAAACCACACACACACCTACGCTCAATTTAGAATCCCTAATTCACTTGACACTCATGTCTAGGGGTGTAACGGTACAGAAAGGTCACGGTTTGGTTCCGCCACAGCGAAGTAAAAAAAATTCTAAAGCACGAGGCTTGGTTTGTTTTCAATGAACAACTTGAAGCTAAACTTTTTAAATGTCGTTGCTTAATGTTTCGTATGAAACTTGTAAATTTAGTTGGACTGTGGGAGAAACCCAGAGACCCCGGTACAAACCCACCCCACCATGAGGAGCACACACACACACACACAGGTGTGGTGCTACCCATTGCACCACCGTGGGCCCCTAATTTAAAGACAGTAAAAAAAAAAATACACATAGGAATAACATTTAAAAAAATGTTTATCTCTGGGAGTGCAATAATATTCCAGTCTAAAAAAAACACTGTAAAAATACACAGAACACTTAGCTGAACAGATTGTTTCACTTTTCAGCTGAAATCCACAGCCATTCACCATTTAGGCTGGCATTTGCAAACATTTTATGTGAATTCCATAATAAGGAAACAGACCTCGGACCAAAAAACCTTTAAAACACAGAGGAAAGCACACTGGAACACATACAGCAGACAGAAGCTTAAAAAACACACTCAGACTGATTTCTCCGATTGTATGGAGGGACTGTGACGATCATAAGTCTTTAGCTTTGTCCTGGTTTGTGTATTTGTGGTAAACGACTCCCAGCGTGGTGAAGAAGTTCCCCATGAAAAGCACGAGAAAGGTGGATGCACACATGAGGACCTGCGCACAAAAAACAGCAGAACATCACATGAGAAAACCACATTGAATCATTATAACACATGCTTCATTATACATCTACAGCAGGATATGCAGCTTTAACTGAGCTTGGGTTCATAAAAGGTACATTAAATCAAACAGAAAAACATCTACGGGCTCGGATCCCCACATCAAGTGATTAAAGAAGTTTTGTTATTGTTAAATCAAGATGGTTCATATCGTCATTTCTACAACATACAGACAGTACATAGTAAAAACAAAACAACGTCCCCCCGGGACCATGGTGCAACACAAGAGCAGGTGAGAACAGCACAGATCAGAACACCAGAGCAACAACGCGCAGCAGAGATGTGAAAAGATTCCAGGGTATCTGCACATTTCTGATCTGCAAATCACTTTTAAGACCTTTTCAAGGCCTTTTAGAAGAAAAATTAAGGCGACAAACACAACAGCCTAGAATTTAGTTGATTCCATCAAGGAACAAACTGTATTTACTGGAGCAGCAGCTCTAACATAAACATCTTTTTCAACCAGACCGTTTTTCTCCTCCTCTAACAGCCTCTTAATGAATTAGCGTTTACCCGTTTATCCGTTCTACACTCGCGGCTTTAGGGGAAACCAGTCTCCAGCTACACACATGCACTGCCTCCGAAAACGCATACTTCCCTACTATATAGAATGTGAAAGCAGTATGCGAGGCGAGTAGTGTGTCCGCATTATAGTACTCGAAAAACAGTGTGCGAGAAGTTCCCGGATGACCTGCTGCTTCCGGCCGAATTCTGTAGTAGGCATTCGATGGGCACTGCACTATCCCATAATGCAGCGGGAGAGGCGGCGTCATATTCGAAAAATGGCGGAAAACGGAGACGCGGCTCTTTTCAAGTGTAAGTACTAGGGATGCTCCGATCAGGATTTTTGCCACCGATACCAAGTACCGATTTTATATCATGGTGATCGTCCGATACCAATGCCGATTCTGATGCTTCAAGTTTATATAACTGATATGTAAGCTCTCTGATCACCATTAACTTTTTTTTCAGATAAAGTAATACTATAAACGTTGCCTTTGTTATATTTTTGTTATATTGTTACAGTAATATATCTTAATGTAACTATTGTTTTAACAGAATACTAAATAATCACACAGAAGTATTTATTATATTATATAGCGAACAAAATGGAGCCGGCTGATGCAACCCACAAGGTTTATTTCATCATTGTCCGGTACTACGGTGAATGGTAAAGGACAAAATAAACATTTCATCTCCTGAAAAGCCTGATTTAACTTAAACCTTGTCCAATACAAGCCTGAGCAGGACAAAATAAAATCCAAACAAACAAAAACCATTTAAACTAATATAAATTAACAGTAGTTTGATGTAACTTACATTTAATTAAACATTGTCCAATTTTAGCGAGAGGACAAAATAAAACAACATATTGAAAACTCCAACATAGAGAAGTCACACTGACGTCATCAATTGTGATAGGTTCCTAAGATCGGCTCAAATTATCGGGTCATAAAATGTGATTATCGGATGATACCGATCTTCGGGCCGATCGATTGGAGCATCACTAGTAAGTACCTTAAGGAAAATGTTGTTCATTGTGGTTAAATTACACTTGTGAGAAAAAGAAAAAAACTAACGCGCTGCTGTGACGACACACGACACGTGACATCAACAACACAGCGGATGTAGTGCGTCCGAATTCCATTCATACTGCCCTCATTCATACTGTAGAGAACGCACTGTTTTAACGGTAGCGCGGTACGTTGAAATTCAAATGTAGTACCCACTAAAGTAGTATGCGATTTCGGATGCAGCCATACACACTATTGCTTCTCTTTCTATGGCATGCATACAGGCCTATGGGGTAAAAGACTTTAATACTTTAAGGATCCGCGGGGATCCTGCATGCAGAAACAGCAATATGACTGTGCAGTTTGTAGCAATATTTATTGTTGTCTCCTGCTCACCTGCCACTCTTTCCACTCGGGCAGCTGGGCCATCTGGAAAAGTGTGATTCCATTGTAAAGCTGCCAAAACTGCAAAAATACATAAAAGAGCAAAATATCTCATAAAGCAAAGCCATATTCACCTTAAAGTGCAGCACTGCTCAGAGAAAGCCAGAGAGGATGCTGGTCAGTGGGTTTACTCTCTGTGTACCCGACAGGATGTAGATCAGTTTCATGCTCATTTGGAGCGTTTATTATTATACAGTACAGTACAAAAGCACTGCGATACTCACGTGGCCAAAGAACAGGAAAGGCAGCAGAAAGGTCAGCCCCCTCCACATCCATGACTGAAAACCCTCTGAGGACAAACCATCAAACAGGCTTTTAAAACATTATGTGTCACATTATAGCACACTAGGGCTAGAAGCTGCTCCCATAAAGAATAAATGCTTAAATTCCAGTCATTTAAGGATTAAGTGTCGTCTGCTAAGCTTTGGTGATGTTCGCTGGACTGACATTTGGCTGTATTTTACTTTTTAATCCATTTTTCACGCATTTAAGTGCTACTTTATTCAGAAAAATACAATTTACTGATTTTGTAACAGAAATATTAACATCAATTCAGTCACATTTCTGTATTAAAAATAACTATAAATGTTTTGGTCCTGTGGAGAGAAACACAGAGAAAGGCATCTTGGGACCCTGAAACACTGCTGTACTCAGAGGCGGGAGGTGGGAAAGTAGCCAATCCGAGAGCATTATTTATTTCTCTCTGCAGCTGACTGGCTGCTGTCTTGTGACGCAGATGCAGTCCAGAATTTCCCTCGTGGAGCGTCTCAAATGTTTCTCCTGTTTTTCGTTTTGTTCTTAAGGCCCGTATTTTTATAACTGTACAGTACGGATACGGGTTTACCTTTAGTGAAAGTGATCATTCAGTTATACATGAACACACCACAGCACACAGTGTGAACAGCACGAAATTCTTCCTCTGCATTCACCAAGTGAAGCAGGGGGCAGCAGGCACACGGCGCCCGGGGGAGCAGTGTGTGGGACGATACATTGCTCAGGGTTCCTTAGCGGTGCCTAGCTGTCTTGGGAATCGAACCCGGACTTTCTGGTCGCAGTGCAAATGCCCTAACCACAAGGCTACCAGCTGCCCCATTAGAAGAGTAATGAGTTTAAAATTAAAGTGTTCCGAGTGTATATTTAGGATTTACACTATAAAAACATTCATACAAGCATTTTTCATGATACACAGGTGCTCTTGGAGATTATATATATATATTCAGCTCTAAATTTTAGTTCCAGAGTTCCATTTACGTATTTTCCTGAATCCTAGGTACAGAAATATGCATCAGTGTGAACAGCACATTTTGAATAAAGCTCACCAACTGTGAGGTCCATGTTGTGTCTCTCTCCCAGAGCGCGGAGCCGGTACAGACAGCCACTCTGGTAGTAATACTGAAGGAACTGAACGAAATCTGTAGCACACAGACAGGTTAAAAACATGCATTTCTACACATATGTTGAAAATATCTGAAAATAAATAGGGCTTTAGCTCGATTACTTATATACATGGAGTAGGACAGGAACTGATTCCTAAACATCTGGTAAAGTACTCCTTCAGGCCTGAAGGACACAAGAAAAAGAAATCGCAAAAATCCTGTTTTCTGAAATGAACAGTTTTCTGCGTCTGAATATATGGTTTGCTGACTTAAAGGTTATGATGTCACAGTTACATAAGCTGGCAAATCTAAGGACTAGTTTGAAAACAGTCTAATGTGGTACATTAACAAATGTGTTTTCACAAGGTACAGAAATGCTACTCACTCCCTCACTCACTCCCTCACTCACTCCCTCCCTCACTCACTCACTCCCTCACTCACTCCCTCACTCACTCACTCACTCACTCGCTCGCTCACTCCCTCTCGCTCACTCTCTCAGTCTCTCGCTCACTCACCCTCTGTCTGTCTCACTCTCTTTCTCTGTCTCAGTCTCACTCTCTCTCAGTCTCTGTCTCTCACTCTCAGTCTCTCGCTCACTCTCTCAGTCTCTCGCTCACTCACCCTCTGTCTGTCTCACTCTCTCCCTCTGTCGCTCACTCTCTCTGTCTCACTCTCTCTCAGTCTCTCTCTCGCTCACTCTCTCTGTGTCTCAGTCTCTCTCTTGCTCACTCTGTCTCAGTCTCTCTCTCCTTCTTGCTCACTCTCTCAGTCTCTGTCGCTCACTCACTATGTCTCTCAGCTTCTCTCATTTGGAAAAGGTTTGATCCCACACAGCTATTACACATCATTTCTTACAAACTCTGTAAGAGTAGAGACACAGTCGCACTTACCAAGTCAGCATTACCCCAGAGAGGAAAGTTGAAACATAATGTTGAAATACCCACCAACCCTTGATTCTGCAACAACACGCAACAACAATATTGTACAGAGGTGAGTGTGGCGCGCACAGAAGCCTAAACTTAAACTTTAACCCTGTTTTACCACGCTTAAGAAAAACCTGCCTTTTTAAATTCGGTGTAACATTCGCTGTGTGAAATACTTTTATTATATATTAATCTGATCTGATGTTGACACTGTCAGTGTGTTAGAAACACAGTCAATCATCAGGGGCTGTTTAATACACAGGGCAACACAGCACAAATACGATTCTACGGTCTTTTCAATAAAACATACGTTTCCCAACCATATAAACGTGTGACATTAATGTTCTCAATACTCACTTTGATCCATTATTAATGAGGATGCTCTCCCTTATGGTCAGAGTGCAGTAATACCACACTAACAGGAAATTGAACAGTGCATCTACCACTCTGTTTAAAAGGGAAAAAAACAATGATTATGTTCCATCAATGATATAAAACAGTATAGAAAAGGATGCATATGCACCCCATAAACACCCTGTAGAAGGGGCTGTTCATACCTATAGCTGACTATAAACCGGCACGTGAAGGAGAAGAGCAGAAGTATCACAGTCAGGTAGAGCTTAAACTTCTCATACTCGTCTTTATAGGCAAATCTGAAAGGTGTTAGGAACACAGATGCTTTGAGTTTGGCTCATTTATTCATCAGCTAAACCTTACGATTCTGTCTGGCTCCCAGCTGATACTTTTTTTTTTGTCATACGTGAACACACCACAGCACACTGTGTGAACAGCAACTTACTTGGACAGCTTGTTAAGGAGCGTAACATTCACATTTCCAAGGACAAGACTGAGGTAGAGCCTAGAAAAGGGAGACAGGGGAACGTATTTCATGTGCATATCAAAAGCCCACACCACATTTCAAATCTGCACATACATGCTGTTATGTAGAGCAGCGCAGAAAGCAGGGCTTAAAGTTATTTGACATCTAAAACACAGTTTTGCATAAGCAAGGCTCAAAGTGCACCAACACTGCGGTCTCTACACCTGCCAGGTCAAGGCTTACACTGGGTGCGGAAGGTGTGGCTGACAGGCAAATGAAACATCTCCCAGTTACTTTACCCGTTTTTCTTTGGAAGGAAGGACTCCATCTCAAAAAATATATTTGGTCTTTCTTTCATGGACTCCTGGATCTCCTCTATTGTCCTTGAGTCCTCTGGGCTCCCTTTCTGTGTGCATCTAACAATAACAAAACAATATAAATGGAACCTATTAATTATAAAAGGATAAATAGATCTGCCATAACTTTAAATGAGGTTCAGGAGGTGCGGAGTACCATCACTCACCCTTCAAGTGAATCAGAGAGCTCCTTCAGCCTCTTCTTCTGGCGTGCAATCGAGGCTGAGCAGCTGTCCTGCAGTTTTGAAACTTCCTCCAGCTTCTGTTTGTATAGACGATGGGTCTCCTGAAAGGAATGAACAATAACAATGACCAATTGTTTTAAGACCACATCCTTACAATAAATAAATAAATAATCCAATAATACGTACATAGACTAGCTTAGTCAGGCTCCTATATTATTATACATTATACACTTATTTACATGTATGTGTATGTATAAATTATTTTAGTTCTGAGATGTTTTTGAAAATCAAAGCCATGGAGCTACATTAGCCTCAACTAAAGCTAGCTAACACTCAGCAGCATTACAGGGTTAATTGTCTGACGTGTGTTATTCAGAATGCTTTGTAAGACATTATTGTGATGTCGGATAAGTTCATTATTTGACTTTTATCACTTAATGGTTGGCATCTGGACAGCTGAGACGTTTTAGCATCCAAGAGAGTGCAGAAACACCAAGTGGCTATCGCGCATAGACCGAGGCTGCGTCCCAAATCCCGCATTCCTACACGGCACCACTGAGGGGATTTCGGATCGACGAGCACTACTTAGGCACACTATCGAGTGTTGCAGTGTTTAACTTGGGACGCGGTCCCATCTCAATGATAGCCCTGCTAGCGGGTCAGCTAACGCGAGTTAGTATACAGACTGTAATGTGTGGTAGTGTGTAGTATAGGAATCAATGTGCGGTAGTGTGCAGGATATCTGGACTTGTTGGTGGTAGTGTGCAGTCGTGTAGAGTGTGATAGTGAGTAGCAGTTTGTAATGTAGTGTGTGGTAGTATGATAGTGTACAGTAGTGTGTGGTAATGTACCTGGACCTGCTGGTAGTCCCTCTCCAGGTCTTCCCACTCCTGTAGACAGTCCGAGAGGGAGTTTGGGTTTAACAGCATGATGAGAAGTTCTGGAGGTGATGGAGGTATACCTGAGCGTCTTCTGTCCTCCTCTCCTCCGGTCTCCACTTCTGTATGACGAGCTCCTCAGTAACCAGTCTTCTCTCCTCCTCCGCTGTCTTGAAGTTGTGCGAGAAGCTCCTCCGTGACCACTCTTTTCTCTCCTGTTTAAAGCTATATGAGAAACTCCTCAGTAACCAGTCTTCTCTCTTCCTTTCCTCCTATTGTTTTAAGAAGTGTGGGAACATGCTCGGTGGCTCCACCCGGCCGGTCATGCGCGTTCCGAGTGGAAAGTCACGCAGCTTGCCCACGTCACGTAGCATCACGCCGCGTTCCCCTGTTCCCTGTTTAGCTTATAGTTGTGCAACTATCATAAATCAACCTTGGTTTGCACTGATATTGGACAAAAGTATTGGGACGCACCTCTTTAGCTGGCTCCTTATTGCCAGAAAAGGGCGGTCTTAATGATTTAGCATCATCTTTTTTCAGCTGCTCCCGATTACGGGTCACCACAGCGGTTCGACCGTTTCCATTTCCTTCTGTCCTCTTCATCTTCCTCTCACACCAAATGCCTGCATGTCCTCCTTCAGCACACTCTGCCTGCATGTTCTCCAAACACACTCAGTCTCTCCTCAGCATCCTCCTCCCAACACACTCAGTCTCTCCTCAGCATCCTCCTCCCAACA
>JBBPDH010000034.1:9268686-9282154 GCA_037974565.1 Clupeocharax schoutedeni | reverse complement strand
TGAACAACATTTTCTTAAGCAGGAAAAAGAGCTCAGACCTCGGTAATGAGGTAATCACCTATAAACCGCAGTGTTGTTTTGGTTAAAAAAATGCCTTAAAATGCCAATTTTAATAGTGTAAACCCTAAATATGCCCCCAGATGTGCTCCCAGAACAATTTCACTTCATTTTAAACAGTTTAATACATCACACTTAAAGACAATGTAAAGATAAACCCGAGGTTTAAATACGGAGAAAGAGAAAGAGAGAGAGAGAGAGAGAGAGACGCGTGCTGCAGAAAAGTCACGTATGTGAGAGAGACAGAGACACAGAGAGAGGGCGGGGTTTGTGCGCTCCAGAACAATATAGAGAGACGCGTGCTCAGGGAGAGTCACGAATGAGAAAGAGAGGCACAGGCAAGAGAGATACAGAGAGAGAGAGAGAGAGGTGCGCTCCGGAAAAGTTACGAATGACACAGAAAGCGCGCGAGAGAGAGATACAGAGAGAGAGATACAGAGAGAGAGAGGGTTGTTTGCCCTTTCATGCGAACTGAATTTCTTTCCGTTTTCTTCACAGGCGCTGCTTTTAGTAACTTAAGGATATCGTCAAGGTCTCGCGAGACCAGACGCATGTGATCTCACGAGATCTCGTCACACCCCTAGTAACAGTAGTTGATACAGTGTGAGCTGTTGAGAACACAGGTTAGGTTCCAGGTTCCTCCAGCCGTTGTTTGGTTTGTGAAATTCCATCAGCAGCTTCTGATTTAATGAAAGACTGATCGAGTCGAACCAGGTTTCTGATGAAACTACAGTAATACTGAACTTCCACTAGAACTCACTAAAATACTGTTATGTGTGAGAAAACACTCAATGGCCATGTAAACCATTTTAGACTGTTTCTCAGTATAGGACATTTATTATGCATATGGGACATGCATTTCATACTTACAAATTGCCTCTATAATGCAAATACGTTTATATGGGAAAATTATTAGTTACATAAAATATAAGTAAAAAGTTTTGAGTCATTTTTGGACCATTTCTCTTTCACAAAAAAATAAAATATAAAAAAAAATACATATGGGACCTCACATCCTAAAAAAGTTGTATGCGTGTGTGTATGTGTGTGTGTGTGTGTGTGTGTGTGTGTGTGTGGATGGATGAACATGGTTGTGCCTTTCACAGCTCAGGAAGGACTCATGCTTGTTCATGCATCTCTCTCTCGTTCTCTTTTCTTCCGTTTCTTCCTTTCCTTTCTTTTCCTTTCCCCCTGATTTATCACCTAAGTGCTTTTCCATCCGTCCTCTTCCTCAGGGTCATTGTTCCTTTCCTGCGTATCCTTGCGTGTGTGTGTGTGTGTGTGTGTGTGTGTGTGTGTGACACTATAATAGCCACCCTGCTGCCTTGGCTTACAGATCATTCTATTCGTTGCCGGAAAATGTCTGGCTACTTTGTCTCAACGCTTGGACCTTTTGATTTGAATACGCCTGAACTTTAAACCCGAGGAAAGGCCTGCGGAGACGCCGTGTGTGTCACGAGTTCAACTCTCGGCCCGTCAGAACAGCACCCTGGAGAGTCCAGTCCAGCCTTGTTTGGCCTCGTTATTTTCACCTCAGCCCCAGTTCAGCTGCCCCTTTGCTGCTGACCGTGTGCTGGGTTATGCAGTAATTTCGCGCTGGACACACGTCTGCTCACTCCAATAATAAATAGGCAGGAAGGAAATTAGAGCACAGAAGTACTGAGTAAAACCACAGAAAGTAATGAAAGTAAAACAGGAATGTTCAGATTGTTCTGCCAGGAGAAAAGTTTGAGGTGTAAATGTGGTTTAAATCTCTTAAAGTTCAGGTTTAGGTTTCAAAACACATTTTTACCTCCAAATGCATTCACTGAAAATAAGCAGTTCGTGCTGTATATTCGTGTGTGTGCGCGTGTGTGTGTGCGCATGTGTGTGTGCGTGTGTGTGTGCGTGCGTACTTGTGTGCGTGCGTGCGTGCATGTGCGCGTGCGTGTGCAATGGTTTTGACGTCACATCAAGATAAGATAAAAACTTCCCCGTCCGTAGATAGAAACTTAAGTATTAATCATAGTTGTGGTGTCTGTCTCTATCTCTGTGTCTCTCTCTCTCTCTCGCTCTGTGGTTATGACATCACAACCAAGATGAATTCAAAATTCCCCCATCCTTATTTGGAAAATCATGGTTTGTGTGAGTGTTTGTTTGTGTGTACATGTGATCTCTTTCTTTCTCTCTGTTTATGACATCACAACTATGATGAATTCGAAACTCCCTCATCCATAGAAATCAGAATTAATTGTTGTGATTTTTTGTCTCTATCTATTGTTATGACATCACAACCATGATGAATTAAAAAGTCCTCCATCCATACATGGACACTTTGAATTAATCGTGGTTGTGTGTGTATTTGCGTGCGTGTGTGTGTCGTGTATGTGTGTGTGCGCGATGTCACAACCATGACGAATTCAAAACTCCCTCATCCATAAGTGAAAACCAGACTGCAAAATCAGTCTCTTTTAACTTTGTCATGGTTGTGACGTCACAGCCATTAGCCAGTTCATATGTGGCCTACCGTTTTCGCTGCATTGAGTTTGTGAGTTTGTGAAGAAAGTGCGGGAATGCTGTTGTTTTATTGTGGTCCTGCGCTTGGCTGCAGCACCTTTTAAAAAGGTTTAAACCCACTTTATAAACCTAATGGTTGTCTTTAGTGGGCCTGGCTGAGAGATTCTGGTCACATGTTGTATTCTGGAGTTCAGGGTTAACCGGTAAACCTGCCACAGTTTTTTTTCTGCTGAAAAAACAATGAAAATGTTTTAATTTTGCCACATACGCCTCCTGACGCTGGTAAGCTGGCACGCTAATTTATCTCGGCTGATTATTCTGTTCGGGGCTGTGATGTGTAATTACTGCCCGTGTTCACAAATGAAACTGCAGGGGAGAGCAAAATAATACACCTTGCATTAATTAGTTGGGTTTGTACATATTTTTATTTATTTTCTTTTTTAATATAATGAAGAAAAGTCTTTTTTTTACACCAAATGAGATGTTTTTGTTTGCATAAGCATTTACATGCAAATGTGTCCATTCTTAACCTCGGCCAGGCGGTAGACAGGGAGTCAAGTGTTTTCTCACTTGCTTTTTCCAGGTTCTTGGAGATTGTTGTTTTAATCCAGCTGTGACACAATAATGTTGAGGCTTTATTGGCTGGAATCGGGTGAGAAATGTTGAAGGCTTGGGCTGTTTTGAACAGTTAGAACCACGTTTCTTGCTAGAAATCTAGAATGGTGGTCACCAACCTCAGTCCTGGAGATCTACCCTCCTGAGAAGTCCAGATCCAGACACAATCTTCAACACCTGCTCTAGCTAACAGACTTCTTCAATTCTGTGCATAACAATACAATTAACAATGCAATTACAATGAAAAACCTTGCGATTAATTGCAATTACAAATATATGTGTATATGTTATATATAAGTGTGTCTTTGTGCGTGTATGTATGTGTATGTGTTTATACAGTATATATATACACATTCATACACGCACAAATACACACATATATAACATATACATATATATATATATAAAATATTTGTAATTGCAATTAATCGCAAGGTTTTTCATTGTAATTGCATTGTTAATCGTATTGTTATGCACAGAATTAAATAATGAATTCAAAATATTTAATTGCGCACTTTTATTTTTAAATTACTGCTATATGAACAAAATTGCAATAATTTAACATTTGGTTTTAACACTAAATTAATAAGAAGCTTTTTAACAGCAGTTTTCCTTTTAACACAGTTACAGTTCAAATATTTCTATAAATCTCAACTTAAACATTAATGTAATCAAATTAAATATAAAAGCAATGCTAGTCACCACTGCAGGGAATTCAGGTTTGATCTAGTTTGTAATAGAAAAACAAGTTCCCCTCAGAGTCCATAGCATTATAGTAGGTGCAGAGGGGACCAACTCCATATGAAAGTCTCTGTATCTGAATGCAATATCATTAAAGGCCTTGTTGGTGTAATGGTCGGGTCTGCCAATACTTTTGTCCATATAATATAGAATATATATAAATAGAATATAAAATAGAACGCCTGATCGCCTGATCCCTGCGAAAACCCAGCCGAGACGTAGAGCTGTGTGCTGTACACACTCATTGAGCACAAAAGTTTCAAAATAAAAGCTTTATTTATTTTGAGAATAAAGTAAAATAATTATTGCCAATAAGTAAATAATGCGTTTACGTGATTATAAAGTGCCCTATATACACGTGTGTCTGGCTGGATATTAGTAGAACCAGCAGGGTTTTTTTTTTGATTTGCAGAACGTTCCCTCAGTGCTGTCACACTCTGATCTGCTTCTTTATTTGATGTCTGTTCAGCTGTTTTTACTGTGTTATTGATCTGAGCACCTTCACATCTCACAGCAAAGGTTACAGCCCTTGCTGCTCACTGTGCTGGCTAGTGTACCGGGGTCTGCCACCATTTTATCATAATATTGAAATATCCTCAGAATGCACAGTAAGAGTTCTGAACATACGCTGGGATCAGTCGTATTCAGAATCCTCCATCTATAATTCAGTGTAGTCTAGACCAAGGCTCGGTCCCTGTTTGGAAAACCTGGCCCATCTTTTTCCAACATGATGCATCTAACCAAGAGGGAACTGGCTACACGACTACAGCACCGCTGGATTCCGGCCGAGTCACTTTTGGCACTGTGAACACAAAGCAGGCCTACAGTGCGTGTGTGTGTGTGTGTGTGTGCGTGTACGTGTGTGTGCGTGCGTGTGTGCGTGTGTGTGTGTGTGTGTGTGTGTGCGCGTGTGTGCGTGTGTGTGCGTGTGCGTGTGCGTGCGCGTGTGTGCGTGTGTGCGTGCGTGTGTGTGCGTGTGTGTGCGTGTGTGTGTGTGTGTTTTCTACACTGGCCAGGATAGCAGGCACCATATTACATGGTAAGATTATTTTCCTGTGTAGTATCTTTTTGCAGTGCTGTGTATGTTTTTGTGGCAGGTTTCTGGCTCAGTACAAGGAAGTTTATGAGACAGACGTAAAGTGTGAAGTAAAGATATTGCACAACTCCAGTAGTGTGGGAGCCCAGAGCCAGCTCTCACCTGCCAGGGAGATCGAGGTAAAACACCATCTGTGCTGTTCCTCTGTTGTGGTATTGAAGTTTTAATTGTTTTTCTGTATGAATAGTGTTGAAACATTTTCGTACTTGGTTCATTTGAATTTTGTTTAGAATCAGTGTTTTCTGGTTCTGTCATGCAGGACGGATTTTCAGCGTTGGTCCAGTCCTCTGTGTTGGGGAAAGGTGTGAAGCACAAACCTCCACCCATCAAGCTGCCCTCTGGCTCTGGCACCACCACCAGCTCCTCAGGTAAGAGCTGCTGAGCTTTCCCCGGTTTTTGTTTTGGCTCGCTGTTAATGCTAACCGTTAATGCTAATGTTTTTTTAAGCATTAAAGTTTTCTGATTCACTTTTTAAAATGACCTTTAATTACCATTTTTCTTTAATGGTAATGTATTAACTAAGTTAAGAATCAAATTAAAGTGTTCTGGGAGAATATTTAAGGGCATATTTAGGGTTTACACTATAAAAACATTACTGTATGTCTGTGTGGGAAACGTAACAGTCAATAATAAGAAATAAACTAAAACTAAAAAAAAACCAAAAACTAAAAAATGCCTATTTTTATAGTGTAAACCCTAAATCTGCCCCAAATCTGCTCCCAGAACACTTCAATATAAATTTAAACTCAGTTTAATGCATTAGCCTTAAAGAAAATGTAAAGGTAAACCCATATTCACTGCTCTTAATTTAAATTTACAACCGAAGTTTGCGGGACAGAAGTATTGGGACACCGCGGCGAGGTGATCGGTTTTTGGGAATACCTTCTGGTCTTTTTGGGCTAAAAATACAAATGAGGGCTCGTTGGAAAGGTCTCCTGGAGATCTACTGAACTGATCTACTGAGTTTGAAGTGTCTGAGTGCTTGCACCACAGAGAAATCGTGGTTCGAAAATAGTGCTTCCAGGTCGACTACAGCCTGCCCTGAGTCCCCTTGTGTGAAAACATCCAAAAAATATATATTTATTGTCGCAAAAAAATGGCGGAGGATATTTGCAGTTTCTGCGTTATTGTGAGGATTTCCGCATAAAACTTTATTCGGATCCAAAAAGAATCTGCGTGTGACTGAATCCTGATCCGTGTAACACTGGGGCTTTACTGTATTTCAAAGTTGACAAATGTCCGGAAGTGGAAACAAAAATTCATGTACATTTACAAACTGACATTTTTCCCCCAGATATTTGTATTGACATGCAAACATACACAATGTGTAATTTGTTTTGTTCTTGTAAACATAACTCACGAACAACTAACCCTAAACTGGAGAACATTAAAAAAAATAAACTAAATAAGTTCAAAACAAAAAACACATGACAACAAAACATACATACATACACAGCCCACCCACGGCCCCCCAATCCCACAAACTGACATTTTGTATTGAGAGATTATAGGGCTGCTTGTTCTCCTCTACTGTGTGTTTTGGTAAATGTCCCTGCTTGGTTTTCCAGGTAATCTCTATAATACTCAAGCCCCCAGCGGCCATCTGAAGTGCCCAACCCCGCCGCCCAATAAGGGCCAGTCTCTGTCACGGAAGCACTCCATTGAGTTAGGCCAGGTCGGCCTGCTTTCCCCCACTGCGCTCTCCCCCATGCAGAGTGAGTACATGCGCCATACTTAAAGAGCTAAGGCTTTGAGCTTAAGTCTAAGTTGGCACTTAGTACTGCAGAGTTTTGTTTTGCCCTTTATTTTGAATTAACATATTTGTGATGGACATACACTTACTGTAACTGTCTTTATGAATATATACTGAACAAAAACATAATGAACACATTTGTTTATTTTTCATGAGCTGAACTCAAGATCTGAAACATGTTCTACATACACACAAGAGCCATTACTCTCAAATATTGTTCACAAATCTGTCTAAATCTGTGTTAGTGAGCACTTCTCCTTTGCAGAGATCCTACCTCACAGATATTGTATAGCAAGGTGCATGAATATTGTACAGGTGGGCCTTAGACTGCCCACAATAAAAAATGTGAGCAAAAACAAAAGTGATGCGTTTAAATTTTTGTTCTGTGTACTTGCATACAGTCATGATTGACATGATTCATTTATTCAGGATCAGGAACGCCCAAGCCATCGACGCCCACCCCAACCAACACACCCTGTTCCACGCCACACCCCGCAGACGTTCTGAATAATACACCTTCGGTGACGCCCACCCCCCAGGACGCGGCTGTGTCCCAGCAACCGGCACTTCTTGCCCCCTTCACCCAGCAGCAAATGACTCTGCCAGTCATGACCATACCCCTGCCTACCTCCAGCACCACCTCTTCCCAGGTCATGACAAACACTGCCGGCCTTAACTTCATCAATGTGGTGGGCCCCGTCTGGTACGATATGCTCCCTCTTTGTGCTTCACAATCAGGGCACTGATTGTTCTCTCATTTTTTTCTTGAAATCTCATGAATCAATTGAATTCTCAGCAGATAGATTCTGTGATTGATCTGTGTGATTGTGTATGTGGGTGTGATGGTGTGTGTGCTGCACACAGCAGTCCCCAGACTCTAATGACTGGCTCTAACCCCATGCTGGGCTGTAGTCCTGGTACTCTGGCACCTGGGATAAACCTGAGTGGAATTTTGCCTTCAGGAGGCCTAATGTCTGGCACCCTGCCTGCCATGCAACCTGCAGCTCCTACAGGTACTCCCTTTTTCATTCTTACTTGTGTATTTTAATAGGGGACTGTAGATTTTTACCTAAAAAGATGTTAGACTTCATTCTGTGCTGTTTTATGCCTTCAGGTGGTCATTTTGGTCTGAATAACGCCCAAGGTTTGCGGCCACTCAATCTGCTGCAGGTGAGGAAGGATGTGTATTAAATTGTAGAGTGCTGGGATTTAGATTGCTGTTGGATTCATCAACTGTTTTGTCCTCCATAACTTACATTCCTCGTTTATCTGCCTCTTTCTGACTCAGATCCCTGCTGCACCATTTATCTTTAACTCTTTGCAGCAGCAGCAGCTCTCGCAGTTCTCCCCACAGCAGCAGAGCAGCCAATCTGCCACATCCAGTCCACAACAGCAGGGGGAGTCGGTGAGTAGACCTGAATTATTTCACTGGAGTAAAGTGCAATGAATATTGATTGAGAGGCAACTCAGGAGCACCATGAGGTTCACATCAGGTTAAGAGTGGCCTCTTGCTCAGTATATGCGGTTCTTTTTCCTCCTCGGTTACATAGTATTACTTAGTATTTTCCCAGTAGTCTAGCAGTGTCATATGGTAGAAACCTGGTCCTTTTAGAGATATTAAATGTGTTTGTGACATGCTACTTGTCATGTCATGTAATGTTTTGCAGAGCTGTATTTCATCACTCAGCCTCATCAGTTTGTCAGAATGTATGATTACAATTCTTACAATACTCAGTATGCAATACAGTAATCCCCCGGTTTCCGCAGCAGTTACTTTCCAAGAGCACCCACGTATAGTGAAAAACAGCGTTGTGTTTTGGTAAAAAAACAAAACCAAAAAAAAGCCTATTTTTATTGTCTATGCTCCCAGAATACTTACATTTCATTTTAAACACAGTTTAATGCATTACCCGTAAAGAAAATGTTAAAGTAGATAAATAATCAGAATCAGAAAACGTTATTGCTTAAAAAAGTTAGCATTAGCTGCGTACACAAAGACTCGTACACAAGAAAGGTTGAAATAACTCTCTCTACCCACATGTTTAGATGGAGCACAGCTTACTAATACTAAATAATCTGAGATAACTGCTGAAAATTGGGGGGAAGTTTAAAACTCTAAAATACGATGACAAGGCATGGAGCAGCAGCTGCTTCTTCTTTTTCTGGCGGTAACTTTTCTGTGTATTACTGCCACCGCTGGACTGGTGGCGGTAATACAGTTCGCTTCTTAAATCCGCGTTAAACTGAGGGGTTACTGTACACAAATATGTCAACTATTAGAAACTCTGGTCTCACTGTAAGCAAGAAAAACAGACTTCATGCAACAACAAAAAACCCCAAAAAACAGCCTGCCCTCAAGAATCTGCTGCAATCAAATTGTAGCTTTCAGTATAAGTCAACAGAAGGGAGCTTTAAAGTCTGGAATTGTGTGGCACTGTTGTTGGAGGCAGTGATCTGGGCAATAGGGGGTTTTCGGCCAGCCATACTTGCATTTGTACTGCCCTTGAAAAGAATAAAACACTTGTTACAGATCAGTACCAGTAACTGATAGTGTTTCCTTTGCACAGACTGAACAGGGACTAACTGCAGAGCAGGGCCTCACCACACAACAGACCGCCGTCATCAACCTTGCTGGGGTGGGGGGATTCATGTCTCCGCAGACAGGTGTGTATACACAGGAAAACATCCTCACACATCCACTCACATCTAATGTTCCATTTCCTCCCTCTTTTCCTTATTGATTGCTGTAATCGACACATATCTACATTCAGTTGTCTTTCTAACAGGTACTAACACGACAGTAGTATAATACTAATAGTTTGCTGATAACTATTGTAGTGAATTCCACTGAGCCGTCAAGAAGAAATGAATCACAGATTGTTTTCCATTTTGATTCTGTTTAATTTACATGAGATGGATGCCACTTCCCCTTTTCTCTGCTACATTCTACCTTTTGTTTTCCTTCTTCACCTGTCCTCCTCTGTCGTTCCCTCTCTCTTTCTGTCTCTGTTTCTCTCTCCTCCTCCTCCTCCTCCTCCTCCTCCCTCCTCACCCCTCGTCCTGGCCTCGGCCCGTACTGGTTTGGTAGTGCTGTCCCAGCTGGGTTGTGGTCTGGAGGGCTCTGGGTCCAGCCTGCCGTCCCCGAGGCTCCAGCAGCAGCACCAGCCACAGATCCAAGTAATGCAGCAACTTTGACCTCATCCACCCATAGACATCTAAATATCAGACTGTCAGTTCAAACCGAGGCTCACTCAAAGCCAGGATGTACTGTCTGCCCTCGAGCTGAATAGAAAACCTGGCTCTGTTGTGTCCACTTACATAAGTTGTGTATAGACGATATAAAAAAAAAAAATCATATGATGTGGTTAAATACACCTGCAGGTTCAACACGACTGAATGAAGCCAGAGTACCTTCCATTTATCTTTATGGTTCTGTCTGCTGATCTGTTTGTTTTAAAGAAGGGCCCGAGTCTTATATGTAAGATGTCTATGTGTCCACTGTACAAATTGATCGCCTTATGCCACACAGCTGCAGCATCTGCTCCTGTCATTCACAAAGATAGCTTTAATAACATTCCCATGGCTTCCCTCTTGTTTTCGTATCTCATAGACGCTCTGTGACCTCTGCAGGGGGATTTTCTGATCATGTTTGAGTTTCCCTTTTTGCCTGTCTGAGCCTATTTTCTGGGAGTCATTCAATAATACATTCAAGTAGAGCTTGTGGCACCCTGGGTTCTGCTTATAAAGCAGAAGTGGTTTTTTTTGGGGCGGGGAGGGGGCATTCCCAAAAGCATGAGACGTCAAATAAACATCATGAATGTATTTCCTAGACCTTTTTTTGTGGGTGGGGAGGGTTTGTTTGTTACAGGCACTCTATGTTTCCATATAAAAAGTCTGTTTTGGATTTCTTATATCGAACTCCTTTCCTGGATGCAAACGCTCTAACGGCTTAAGCTGATTTCAGAGTTAAAGTTGCTGACTTACTGACACCTGTCGCACTTAAAAACAGCATGGCAGGGCAGTGTGTGTGTGTGCGCGCTTTGGTTTATGATTTATTTATATATTTGTTTTTTACAATTCAAGATAGCACTGATTTGATTTGCGCTGTTGTGCCACTGGTGCTGCTTGACTGTTCGATCGTCCTGTGTCCCCGTTTCTGTCCCGTCGCCATCCTTCCAGTCTTCATCCTCTACTCCCTGCCTTCCCTCTGCCACATCCAGCTTCTGCTCACTCACCAGTCACCTTCATTCATGAGTCATTTCTGCACACAGCGGTCTGAACAGCTCTCTCCCCTCACAGTCACTGAGCTTCGGCTAAACCGCTACACGTTCAGCGCTAAGGGAATAATAGGACGGAACTCTTTATAGTGGGACATAGCTGGACGTCCAGGTGCCCCATACCCACAGCATGTTTCAGTGTAGTTTTAAACATGCCCAATTCCCTTTAGGGTAGAGATTTATTCAGTATTTTATTAGTGGAGTGAAGTATGTTGACATGAGAAACAGAAGGTGCCCAGAAATCGTATAGAACCGACTAAACTACAACGCTTTACCTTTTTAAACCTGGAAAAAAGTTGATTCAAAGCTAAAGCATGACGATACTTAACAGAATATTTAACATTTGAAGGCCATGTTTGATTTGGTGTGTTAAAACGGGGTTTATGTAGCAACAGATCCATCGGATCAGGGTTAAAAATAAGAGCAAAGCAATAAACCTGAAGTATAAATCCGAAGTTACACACAGAGCTGTTGGCTGGGTGGTCCTGGCCTAGTGGGTAGGATACTTGCCTCTGAACCAAGAGGTCATGGGTTCGAATCCTACCTTCAGAACCACCACTGGGTTCCTGAGCAAGACCCATAACCCCATGTTGCTCCAGGGAGACTGCCCCCTGTAGGTAGGGAATGGAAGTGGCTCTGGATAAAAGCGTTTGATAAATGCTGTAAATATAAATATTTAGATTCTCCAACACTGTCTGTTTGCCTATTTAGGTCATTTGAATACCAAAAAATTCTGTATTTTTTTAGTTCTGCAAGCAGCCATTTGGCAAGGCTGGTTTAATGGGCATGGTTTAAAACTGTATTGAAACGGGGAGCTCAGTTCTAGACATTCTAAATCAAAAAGTTGATCCACCAGACTGTGAGGGGAGACTTTGTAGACTGTAGCAAGATTTTAATATCTCTCTCTCTTTTCTGGATGCAGTTGCAATTCTTGCAACATCAAATGCAGCAGCAGCAAATGGCTATGGCGGCGGGGGCGGGAGCTCCGGCCGCGCTGCCGCGACAACATTCCACCAACCAACCAAGAAGTAAGAGGAAACGCAGCACACCGCAGCCCCTCCCCAAGTCATGACTACCGGCTCGGTCCGCTCACCCGGGAAGCGCCCAGCCTCCAGGAAGACACTGTTCTTGGTCAGCATTTTTCCTGACTGTGACGACGAATTTTCCTTTTCTTTTCCCCCTGAGTTTGTAGCTGAGGACATGGTATATCCACTGGACTTCAGGCCAAATGAGAGCGTACTTTTGAACAAGGATTTTTAGAGCTCGGGACATTTATTTAAGATCATATTTTTTTAAAAGAAAGATATGAAATGACGATTCCTTTAGAGCCTTCTGAGGAATGCTCTCATTTTCTCCCAACAGCCCGTTCTGTGGGAGCCTGCAAGCCCAAGAATGAAGCATCCTGAAGACAGTTCATATGTTATAAGGAAAGTCCTACAGATGTGCCTAAATCTCCTGCTGGGGAACGAATGGTTGGTGAAAGAAACTTTCTGCAGGCTGGATGGGAAAGGGACGGGCCTTATTCTCCCAGCATGCAATTACACGCACTGTTTTTGTGCGGCGCGTTTTAAAAACGGCATTTCGTTGTACTGAAGGGGCAGTCTATGTATATTCTTATGGGCGGGGGGGGATTCAGAATCAGGGGTGTGGAAGACATTTCTGGACACTGAGGCAGAAGTTTTGTAAATGGTCTTTGTCAGCAGTTTTATTGTGATTAAAAAAAAGAAAATATATATTGACAGTGAAAAATACAACTTTTAGATAAAATCTGGCCTTGTGTGTTCATTTGGATGCCTCAGCGCTCTCTAGGACTTTGTCTATGAGTTTGCTGATCTCGGTGTGCCGCGTCACAGAACGCGTTATGCAGTCCTGAAGCTTCTCCGCCGATAAAGAGCTGCCTCCTGAAAGAAAACCACGCCACAGAATCAAAATTTAAGTCTATACTCAATCCATGCATGTCAACAGTACAGTGTTCCCCGGCCAAGTCACAGTTTAGAATTTGTCGCCTCAGTTGTTTGCGTAAACCACAAATGTCCCCCATATTTTTTTTTTTCATGCCATTCTATAATTTTTCATGCTAAATTAAGAAAACATTTACAAACTACTGAACAAATAATGCAAATTCAGTTACATTTTCATATAAAATAACTATAGTACTTTCGAGATAAAAAGCAACTGTATACTGTCTCAGGACAGTGGAATACTGCTGTAGTCGGAGGCGGGAGGTTTGAAAGTAGCCAATCCGAGACGTTACTTATTTCTCCTTGCTACTGATTGGCTGCTGTCCAGAATTCCCACATCAGAACAGGTTTTTGTCTGTAGCATCTCAAGTTTACCTTTACATTTTCTTTTAAGGACAGTGTTGGGGTTAGTTACTCAAAAAAGTAATATATTACATATTACTCTCAAAAATAGTAATGCCTTACTTTACTT
>JBBPDH010000034.1:9207230-9218516 GCA_037974565.1 Clupeocharax schoutedeni | reverse complement strand
AATGTCGTTTACTGTGTTAATGTCGTTTACTGTGTTAATGTCGTTTACTGTATTAATGTAGTTTACTGTGTTAATGTTGTTTACTGTGTTAATGTCGTTTACTGTGTTAATATCGTTTACTGTATTAATGTAGTTTACTGTGTTAATGTCGTTTACTGTGTTAATATCGTTTACTGTATTAATGTAGTTTACTGTGTTAATGTCGTTTGTGTTTGTTGTAATGTAAAAGTTTTAACACTAACTTAACACCACTGCCCAGCAGGAAACAGCTTTTAAGCAGCTTTTAATCAGGGGACTAAAACTTTTGCACAGTACTGTATATTTCTCAATGATTTGTTTGCCTGTTATAGTCCAACACATCCCCCGGTTTGGCTGGTGTAGTCCTGTCCTACAGGCCTGCAGTCACATTGGTTCTTTTCCAGTCTTTCTCCCCTTCCTCTGCCATTCAAACTTAATCAGCCCCTCAGTGCACAGTTGCATGGGCAACGTTCCAGCAGAGCTTGGCAGATGCAGGCTTCCCTGCACATATTCCTCCCTTATGTGAGCTGAAGATAATCACTTGGGTGCCTGGAATCCTTTTCAAAGAGGCAACACTACCTTCCGACACTCGATATGAAGCCCTTTTGAAATGCCATTACCTCAGATATTATGTAACAGAGCAGAATAGAGGAAGCTGGCCAGAGTAGGAGTGGGACATGTTTGTGCCAGTAGAGTATCTTTCCCTTTTAGCATCAGTGAAGTTCAGTTTTGTGTCAGGTTTATTCTCACTGAGGTTGGGCGACGTCACCGAACGGCGTTTGAAAGAATGTAGTCATGAGATCTAAGCGCTAATTCACAGATTCGTCTGTTTTCTCTCCCCTCAGGTATATGAACACCAGGACGGAAGCAAGTCTTTGAAGCTGGGAGACTTCGGCTTGGCGACGGTAGTGGACGGACCGCTCTACACTGTCTGTGGAACACCCACATATGTAGCACCTGAAATCATTGCAGAAACTGGGTGAGAATTGCTCACTAATAATGCACACATGATTTATTTCTTAAGATTCAAGGGCCTTTATTTGTCAGATGCATAGTTATACAAGTACAACACACAGTGAAATGTATCCTGAACTGCTCCTTTAATGACTGTGTAAACATTATGAAAACAAGTACAGTTTTAAATTAAATGCAAATCTGAACATTTCTAATATACTTGCATACGAAAAAAAAAGGAAAATAGAAATAAGTATAAAAGGACAATTTTACATTTAAAAACACAAATCTGAAAATTTGAGGGAAAAAAAGAGAAACACATGTTTAAGGGAAAAAAATTTTGTTAAATCATGTTTTTGTTTAAATTTTTTTGTTATAATATGTAAACTAAATATATATATATATATATATATATATTTAAATAAATATAAATTATTTTTTTGAGTTATAAAATTATTTTAAAAAAATTTAAGTTATAATATGTAAGCTAAATTGTATGAATATTTTCAATTTTTTTTATTAATAACGTAAGCTAAATTGTTTTGTTATATGTTATATGTAAGCTACATTACAGTTTTTTAAATTATAAGAGTAGCAGTAAGTACAAGTAAGTACATAAGTACAATGTAGCACATTTTGCATCTATATTGTATTACCTGTATTAAAAATGCACACTTTACACTGAACTCTTCTCCTTGTGTTGCTGTAGTTATGGCCTTAAGGTGGATATCTGGGCAGCTGGAGTCATCACATACATCCTGCTGTGTGGCTTCCCACCGTTTCGTGGGTATGTTTATCCACTCTTGTTCATATTATTCCTAATATTAGTCGTTCCACTGTTAATGATCTGATCTGTAAATACTCTGGTAGCCAGGCTTCTCAATATATAGGGAGCTATTGAAAAGAAAAGCAGAGAATCCCATTTGTAATCAGCATTTGTAAACTCATCTGTACCTTTTGTTGGAGAAAGCAGGATGCAGAAGTTTTAAATCCCGACTGTGTGTCAGTTCATTTGTGGGCCCTCTGTATCACTATTTATAGAGACACAGGGATGATGTGATTATATGATGTGTGCTAAGGGAGGGTTGTATACGTTATTTATGTAAAACAGCAGCGCCAGAAGGGCCCCGTGTGGTTACAGGAGGAACTACACTTAGTAAAACCAGACTGAGGTTCTGATACTTGCCTATGTACCAGTTCTTGTTGTTTTTTTGTTGTTTGTTTTTTTTTTTAATGTAATTTTGCTACAATTTCTCTTTTCCACAGAAGCGCAGAGGACCAAGAGGCTCTGTTTGATCAGATTCTGCTCGGTCAGCTAGAATTTCCTCTCCCATACTGGGACAATGTGTCAGACACAGCGAAGGTGTGTAATAGTCACTCACCTTAAAGTTAGAATCACAGCTGCATTCTTTAAATGAGGCACAATACAGAAAACGTACATGCACTACCAGTCAAAAGTTTGGACACACCTTCTCATTCAATGATTCCCTTTGTGTTTATTATAGGCTACATTGTAGATTAATATTCAGCTGTTGCTCTGATGGAGCTTTGCACACTCTTGGCATTTTTTCCACTTAGATTCATGAGGAATCGACCTGGAATGGTGTTTAATTAACAGGAGTTTCTTCCTCAAGAGTTCATTAGTGGAGTTTCTCTCCTTCTTAATGTGTTTGGGATCATCAGTTGTGAGGGTCGGGTTGGTCCACAGTTATGCAAAAAAAAAAAAAAACAATTCCATAGTTTCCTTATTAAATAACAGATTCTGGCTTCTTTACTGCAGAATTCCATGTGTTCCTTCATCATTTAGTTTGTTTTCAATTAATCTACAATGTAGAAAATAATACTAACAAAGAAAAAACATTGAATGAGTAGATGTGTCCAAACTTTCGACTGGTAGTGTACATCTTAAAGGAACAGTAAAAGAAAACAGACAGAAATAGTTTATTCTGATTTCCTGTATTGTGCCCTAAATCATCCTGTAAAATAAATCAGTCATGATTTTTGAACCACAAACCCACACAAACATTATAAAGGGACCTCAGGGGAAAATGGAATACAAGATAAATACAGGAGACAGATGCTTTAACAAAGATACTGATTCCAAATGGTTTATTAATAATAATAATAATAATAATAATAATAATAATAATAATAATGCATTTTATTTGTAAGCGCCTTTCACAACACTCAAGGTCACTTTTTAAACAGTTCTATATAGGATTTCTCATAAGAACACAGAGATAAAAGATAAGATAAACCGTCTCACAAGTTGGAAATTTGTTTGGTTAAGGCAGAAGTGCACAGAAGAAAGTTAAGAGCAGTAAAAATGAAGAAAATATAATAAAATACCAACAGTACAGTGTAGAATATACACTATACAATCTATAAATTTAAATATGCACATCAGTATTGTAACATGTGTACATATATGTACAGTAATCCCCCTCTTTTTGCAGGGTTACGTTCCAAGAGCAGCCGTGTATAAAAACTGTGTTGTGTTTTGGTTATAAAAAAAAGGCAATTTAGGATTTTTTTGTGTAAAACTGCTTTTAATGAGTTACCCTTAAAGAAAATGTAATGGTAAGTAAACATTTTGAATCAGAAAACTTTATTGCTTAAAAAAGCATTAGTATTATCGGTTAGCATTAGCAGTTAGCATTAGCAGCGTGAAAAGACTCGTACACAAAAGAAAGGTACACTCAGTGGATATTGTGTGGTGTAAATGCTTTTTTGGGGTGTGAATGGAGACCGTCATTTATGTGACCCCTAACATTTCTTGTGTGTGTGTGTGTGTGTGTGTGTGTGTATGCAGGAGCTGATCACATCCATGCTACAAGTGGAAGTGGATCAGAGATACACAGCTCTGCAGGTGCTGGATCATCCCTGGGTCACTGTGAGTATCTGGATCGATACATGGTACTTTAACTACACAGTATAAATAAATCTATAGTGTATTAATGGGTGTTCGAAACACAGAAATGCTGGATCCATAGAAAATGTCCTAAAATGCACTTACCTACCATTTAACTGGATCATAAATTAGTTGTACTAGAGGAAGATTCAATATCTTCAGATTGCATAACATGAGACTGAGTCATTGTGGAAAAAAAAAAATCTTTATATGGAATCTGATGTAATGAAGTGTTCCGCACTGCGCTATCTCTCCCTGCAGAATGATGGCCTATCGGAGAATGAGCACCAGCTGTCAGTGGCAGGAAAGATCAAGAAGCACTTTAACACTGGCCCCAAGCCCAGCTGCACCACGACAGGAGTGAATATCATCACGGTAAGCTGTGATCTGCGGTCAGATCCCTCCGCTCAGTTGATTGCTTACAAAACTATAGGACTGTCTGTCCTCCAGTCACTCCTGTAGAATGTCAGGCTTTATCTGTGCTAGGATTAGACAGTAGATCACTAAATAATAATGAAGAACAGACCAGAGGATCTAGATCAGGGGTGTGGAACTCCAGTCCTGGAGTTAATTGTCAGGTTTAGTGAATGTGTTTGAGAACCGTCAAACTGTGTTGGACACCAGCCCCCCAGGACCCCTGATCTAGATGATGGGACATGGATTCACAGATCCAAATCAGTGATTGGAGTTCCCCCCAGTTTTAGTGTTTTCCCTGCTACTCTTCAAAACTTGTTGAATCAGACCTAGTGGTTAGGTGGGTTCGAGTCCCAACACTGCTAGTGGCACCACTGAGGCACCCTTGAGTAAAGAAGGTTCTCCACTGACAGGTTCCAGCTCGGTTTGTTTCAGTTCGGTTCTACACTGTTCAGTTTGGTTTCGGGCCAACAGTTTTCCACTACAACTGGTTGCTATAGCGACCAAACATTCTGAGCAGCAGCCAGAGCGGAGCGCTCTAAGCTGAGGTAAACAAACCAGCATGGATGACATCAGAGGCGTTTTACTTCTTATCCTTGGTTTGTGGCTGTTTGACACAAAACGGAGACAACTGGCAACAGACAAGGCTTAAAGAAGCAACATTAAGCTAACCCTAATGCTAATGTTCAGTCAACAACACTGGCGTAACCATAGCGACCACCAATCAGTAACCTCCAATATGTACACGTCATCATTTAGTATCGGTTCAAGGTGGTACCAAGAATGGTACCAGGTACCAGGTTTTAATGATGGAAAAGCAAAAAAAAGTGAGCATAGTTGAACTGAACCAAGCCGGTACCAGTCAGTGGAAAAACCTCATAAAGTACCATGCCCACACACTGCTCCCCGGGCACTGTGGTCCTGACTGCCCGCTGCTTCACTCTGTGACTTAAAGGGGCCACTTTTGTTCATGTGCAATATCAGAAAAGCAGCTCACAATAGAAATTAGCATGTTTTTTATAAAGATGGTTTTAAATAGTGTCTCCTGGTAATCCACAGTACTGTGCGGGTTTGAGCAGGCCTTGATTCCGCACACCTGTTCCAGCTCATTCGCTGTTATTCAGGCTGGTAATGGAGTGTGTGGCTAATTAGTTGCAGTGCTGTGGGTCACAGGATAAAGAAACACTGATGTAAAATAATAGTGTTCCCCTCTGATCATTCTCTGTTAAATTTCACAGGGGGTTTAGGGCTTTACTCTGAGCTGCACTGTTTTCTCTCTCTTCAGCTCGACCAAGACTTTTGCATCCAGAGATCAGGGTCGTTGGACTTCTACCAGCATCCGGGCATGTACTGGATAAGGTAAAGCTGTGTCTCTCCTGTCAGTTACGTACCCAGGCTGCCACTAACACTAGATCCACCATGTTCCCTTGGCTACACTTCGTTTAACCTCCAGCTCTGCCACCTCAGTTCCCCCAGCAGCTCCGTCCTGCTCACCTGTGTCATTCATCTACACTTTAAGCCTATAGCCTTCAAAACACAATGGACTTAAATGCCTTAATCTACCCCTGAAAATACACCAAACACCAAATTAATTGGCTGTTAATTTGTGAATCAGAATATTTTTACTTAAAAATTAGATTTAAATCCTGAGTGTGAAACCCCTTAATCTTAAATTTAAGGCTTTAATTCAGGAAGTTCTATTACACCAGGCAAGAAAAATGAGTTTCATTCAATTTTGAAGTGTTTCATCGGCGCTCGGCTGACGGTCTTTTGTTTGTTGTACGTGTAGAAAACAGGGTTGCCGACTCTCACGCACCGGTGAGACTAATATAAATTAATAGCAGTATTACAACCTTATAATGAAAAATATACAGAGAATTTTGTTTATCTCTAGAACCATTGAAGGGAGGAAAAACTTATGTTATTTTCTGAATCAGCAAAACTTTATGAAACAGACCTTTCATAAAAATGTTACCCAGTGTTACTTATGGGGCAAATTTGAAAATTCAGTAGTTTTAGCCCTTAATCATCCTGAATCTGTGCACTTTTTACCTTAATTTTCTTTCATTTCTTGTAAGGTAAAAATTAAGGTAATTTTAAGGGGTAAATTTAAGGCATTTGGTTTCGTAGTGATGAGTGTAACTGATGTGAGTTTCAGCTACTGATTATTTTGAGGCATGTAAAATTCATGCTGCTTCATTCCCCGCCATGCTGAGAAGAGTCGTAGCGACGAAGGCTTCTGGTTCTGAGGCTCATGAGTTTAAGGAGAACTTGTCTAGTTTCCATTCTATTCCTGTGTCAGAAATGTGATGAAAAAAAATCCAGTTGTCTTCATTTCCATTCCCCAAATTTTGATCAGCAAAGACATAGTAGGTGGCCAGAGTTCGGAGTTAGCACAATGCTAATGAATGAGATTTTAGCTTCCTTTATTCAGCTACATTAGCCAGGAACAAAGCAAACTCCTGACACCACTCATCATAGCTGCTCGACTATATTCTTCAAAGTAAAGAAAATACCATAGAAGAACCCTCTAGGCTCCCTACAGAACCTTTCAGGGGATCGTTATTTATTGTTTAGAGCTTTGAAAGGTTCTTCACACTCAATTTACAAACATGGCTGTTTGATGGCATTGGTTAAACTTTGTGTACACCTGGGGATAAAGTCTTTACTCCCAGAGCACCATGAATTTCAGTTACTATTGACATGGTTTACAAAGTTTCCCCGAATCAATAAAAAGTCAACAATTCTTTCATTAAAAGACTTGGCTCAAGTTTGCCAGTAACTTCAGTCCAACAGCCTGCTGACTAAAACTCTCCCTCTTTTGCTTCTCCAGACCACCGCTGCTGATAAGGCGAGGCAGATTTTCGGATGAGGACGCCACCAGAATGTGAGCGCGGCGCCACGGATTACCCAGCCATCCTGTAGCCTCCCCGTCCCGCCCCTGGCCCCCAGCCTCTGCTCTGTTCTCCAGCTGTTCCCCTCTCGCTCCCGGCCGCTACCCTGCACTTTCCCCAGCCCCGGCCACCTCCACGCCTGAGTCTGAAGACTTTTCTGCCCACTCCGCTCAGACTGTCCGCTCCCTGGGCTCCCTCCGCCGGAGCTGGAGGGAAAAGGACGCAGATGGAGAGAAGAAGGGTTTATGAGGATTCAGAACGCGGCAGAGTGGAAGGACAGGACTGAAACTGTTCCGCCATCGAGGCACAAAGGTGTAGGCGTCGCTTCCCACCTGCAAAACGCGAACACGGCTTGTCAGGACTGGGGGGTGTTTTTGAAGGATTTCATTGTAATTTTTTTTTAATGCGGTTATTATTATTTATTTATACACCTTGTGTACATTTATTTATTAGTTTCGAGGCTCCTCCACATTGACTTTATTTATCTCTGGGTCCAGTCCAGCCAGTCCTTGCGGATGGAGCAGCTAATTGGCAGTTAGTTGATTATCGATTAGCTAGTCGTTTTCAATTAGTGCTTGCTTGAAGCAGCTGCAGTCCACATCTACTTTTGTGTAGAGGCATCTGGTCTGACAGCGCAGTCCACAAAACTGAGAACCTCTAGACGAATCCCTTCAATCCCCCTTGCAATAACGCTCACTCATTGGTTTAGTGGTAGGCTCCCTTCTCTCAGCACTTTGCTCTCTTACCCACTCAGACTGCGGCTGAAGGTGCTATCTGGTGCAGAGAGCATACTCATGCATAAGATGGGGACCGTTTTTTTGTAATCAGTGTAAATAATATGATTTCAATTATTTTGATATTGACGATATATTTCTTTAACTTAACAAGAGAACATAGCAATCGCATACGTCATTGTTTATCTGCGCGCGAGTGTATCGAACATAAGCACAACGGCAGAGACCCTGTGGGACAATATTGTGTCCAGGTTGATGTGCGGTGTACGGAGATTCCTCTATACAGTGGATGGTTACAGGCTGGAGTTGATTAGAGACCTCACAGATGAAGTACAGCGGGGACTAGCGCCCGAACGATATCTCTTAATCTGTCAAGCTTCCACAGAATTAGCATTATTGCTTAAAAAAAAAAAATCACAGATAAAGCAGTGCTGCGTATGTACAATGCATCCGAACCTAATCTAATGATGAGGACAGCAAGGTATACACGACATTTAAGAAAAAAGAAGCGCTAACGAAAGCGCTAACGAAACCGCTTAGGGAGGCTCCGCTATCACTGAATACTTGACATTATTAAAGTTTCTGCTGTTTGAGTTTAGGAAGTTTGACAGCCGGCAGGCAGTAAAGCACTGTTCAACTAAAACTACTGGAGCCTTTTGGATCAATGTAAATCAGGGCTTTTGAGCTCTTAGAACAGGCACCAGTAGCTAAGCGCTAGCGTCGAGTCGGGCCCACACGCTACTCTCATTGTGAGGTCGAGGATTGTTCACAATGCAATACCACCATAGCATTACCGTTTATTCTAGTATCCACATGTTAAAACACTAAATAATGGTTTCTTTTTCAACCTCGGAGACTTTGAGAAGTGGAGGGTCATGATTTCTATGTACTACTGAAGAGTGCTACAGTGACGGAGACAGACGAGCAACAGTCGTGGATCAGATCTGTGAACGTATGAGATGTTTATCTGCAAATATATAACCTGCATTTGCTCCACAACCAACCGCGACAAAGCTTTAAGGATTCACCCTAACTGCTTCTGCTCATTCACCATAGTGAAAAACAGAACTACCAAATCAAGTTTTGTGTACTTCCACTGGCATTGCTAGACCGGTTTCACTTGTATTCACATAATTTGCACCAGTATTATCTGCCATGATTGATATTACTTGGCATTATGGATATCTCAATTTTATTGTGCGCACACTTAGGGCCAACTGTCACACCGAAGCAAATAAAGTCTTGTAAAATAACGATGAAAATGTGTGGTCTCGCTAGCACAACCTGCTACATTGTTACCTTCATTTAGAGCCATGTTACCTAACAGAATGACCAGGAAAGAGCAGTCACCGCACAGCAAGGAGGACCGGAGTTTAATTCCCGAGCCGGGACCGAGGGTCTGTGTGGGTTTCTGCCAGGCTCTCCAGATTCCTCCCACATTTCAAAGACATGCAGTTCAGATCAACTACTTTATCATCAGCAGCTGTAAACACATACAAAGTGAGATGAGACAACATGGTGGCCTCTGGACTAAAAGGTCATGGGTTCAAATCCTACCTTCAGCACCACCACTGTGTTCCTGAACAAGACCCTTAACCCCAAGTTGCTCCAGGGAGAAACTGCCCCCTGTAGTTAGGGAATGGAAGTGGCTCTGAATAAAAGCGTCTGATAAATGTCATAAATGTAAATGTCTCCATGGACCACAGCGCAACATACAACATTTAACAGAGTGCAGGTTACAACAAACAGGACAACAGACAGACATAAATAGCAAATGTGGACATTGCGTAACCCATCTGGAGTGATCAGTGTTGCACTGTAGGTCTGATTACTGCACAGGCGGCAGTTACAGCACCGAATAGTTCCAGGGGCAGAACACTACAATAAATAATAAGTAGACAATACAGCAGCGCAACAGTAATGTGAGGGAAACTTAATTTACCAGAAATGTAAATATTGCACTATATATACGTTTCATATAATCATTTTTGCACAGCTAGCAGCACAGAAAAACCACAGCGAGTGTAGAATTATAACAGGGTGCCTGTACTGGCAGTAAACAGGGTTAGTGCAGGTGCTAATTGAGTGTAGTGTGAATGTAGCACAGTATAAAACAAAGTATGGACATTCTAAGCCGTATGAATAACGTGAGGTAATTGACCCCAGTGGGTGTGTGTGCCCTGTGATCGATCGGTGATTTCAGGCATTTCCTCCGATATAGCCCTGGATCTGCACCACTGAAGACCAGTACCAATGTTAGGCTTGTGCTCCAGTAAGAACAATAATGTCACACCCCAGTAAACCCAACAGTGTGTGAAAAGCTTCTGCCTGGTCACCACATCAAATCAAGTAGTTCTTTACTGTCATTTCAACCACACACACACACACACACAATGAAATAATATCCTCCTTCAGGACCATAGTGTAACAAAACCAGAAACACAAGACTACACTAATGTGGGCCAGAGCTGTTCACACGTCATTTTTACCGAGTCCAGTCTTTGAGTGGCAATGTATACAAACGGTGACCCTAATTGTGGGATTTTTGAGCTGAAAATGTTGAGCTCTAAATGTTTAGAAGATATGCTAATTGACCACGTCCCACGATTACAATTGCCTGGTACTCAACATGGAGGATTTGCCTTAAATGATCTTAAATCTAAATGTTATCTCTCACTCTAAATGTAAAACTCCACAGTTAGATGGGGTTTCGGTGACACCTTTCCAACGACCTCTCGAAAACTGCTATTAGCTGAAAACCGCTCACCTCGGACAAAAGTAATGGGACACGGGGGCGAGGTGAACAGTTTTCCGGTCGTTGGAGAGAGTGCGAGATATAAATAAATAATTCCATGACATGAAAATTGTTTATGACTCACAACTCACAGCACCAAGTCTGAGTCAATCTCGAGTTGCTGAGGGAAGTCTAAAGTCAAGTTACAAAACTTTCTTTGTGCGACTTAAGTGCTACTCGAGTCCTCATCTCTGGTGTGGGCAGGATTGAACTAGACTGTCTCCAGATCAGATTTTAGCCACATTAGTCTCTTCCATTAGCAGGTGGGGGGACACTGCCACAAAGCCACAAATGCCCCAAAAGCGTGTTGTATAAACATTCCAGACTGGATTAAAGTCTACTTTGCGTTACATGCCCTTAATTACTGTAAATGAAAGTTCACAACAGTTACAGTAATGGCTGCTCGGTGCTAACTTACAGCTATATTCACACAGTGCAAAAACAGTATCAACAGCTCGATTCTCCCCATTAGAAGTGAAAGTGACCATTTGTCATACGTGAACACACCACTGAACAGCACGAAATTCAACCTCTGCATTTAACCCATTCACCAAGTGAAGCAGGGGG
>JBBPDH010000034.1:9167591-9177612 GCA_037974565.1 Clupeocharax schoutedeni | reverse complement strand
TCATTACTGCGTTTAGTTTAAGAGAGAAGCAGAGATTAGAGTTCTCTGAATGATTCAGGTTCTGTAAACGCTGCAGCATTTCTCTCATTCTGATGTTTTTGTCGTTTCCTTTAAAATGATGCTTTAAAGAAAGAAGAGAAATACTGTCAGCAGTTCTTAAATACGAAGGTGTTTAAGTTCAATAATTGCAGCTAGAAAAGATTAAACCTGAGAAACCGGACATTTTTACAGAACTTTTTATAAAAACATGCATACAAATAGTGACATACTGGTGCTGACAACATTCTTAACCCATATTCACATTCAATTAAAGGCATTTATTATAATAAATAGGTAAATGAATGAATGAAAGTAATATTGATTGAGGAGTTGAGATGTGAATGCAGTCTTACCTGAGAACACAGCAGCATCACGAGCTCCACGACCGACGTGCTGGACTTCATACACACCAAACCTACAGCAGAACAGGAGCCAGAGACCGCATTTAGAACACTCTCTCTCTCTCTCACAAACACACACATACACACACTTCACATTCACATAAATGCACATGCTTATACACACAGAGTTCCAGGTCATTAACATGCAATAGTGCCTTTATTACACCCATTTAGAATCACAGTATTGTGTCCCAGCAGTGACAACAACTATATCAGACACACATTTCAGACAAACATGAAAATTAGACACAGCAGCCGAGAAAGACTCTCCGACAAATGGACAGAAAAAAAGGAGAGGGACAAAAGGCAAGAGGAAGGGTGGTAGAGTGAGACGGAGAGGACAGATTTTGACAAAAGACACCAGTAAGACAAGAAGCAGGTGGAACCTCCTCAGTCCTCTACGCCTTCACTTCTCCATGTCTAAAAACCTATCTGGCCTTCACCTGAACCTCATTAGAGCTTCAATTACACAGCGACAAAGTCAGCTAGTCATTAGTGCTACTGATTAAGTATGATTATTGAAAAGCACAACTCATTTAAGACCATTATTACACAGATCAGCCACAACAATAACCACTGCTATCCCATTATAGTGGTTCCCGCTGAAGGGTGGGATACATTAGGCAATTCCAGAAGTGTCGGATTCTGGAAAAATAGGCAAACGTAAGAATCTGGGCAGCTCTGACAGGGGCCAGGTTGTGAAGGCTAGACGTCTGGGCAGGAGCATCTCCAGACCGGAAGGTTTCATGGGGGTTTCCAGTGTGCAGAGGTTAGTGCTACCAAAAGTGGTCCAGGGCGGGATAACCAGGAAACTGGCGACAGGGTCACGGGTGTCCATGGATAGCGAGGCCAGTTCATTTGACGCAGTCCCTCAAAAGAGCTACTGCAGCAAAACTTGTTGAATTAATGCTGGCTATGATAGAAAGTGGAAATAGAGAGCTGGCTGTGTACACAGGGAAGGCGCAGATGCAGATTGGTCACAGAGCCCGGGATAAAGGGAAGCTGGTGGAGGCCGTTCTGCTGGAAAACCTTGGATCCAGGCATCCGTGGGTTGTTATGTCTTTTTTATGTTATGGCTAATTTATATAGTATACACACATACTCTCAAAAGGGGGGCATCCAAACTTAAATACAGAAGATGAACTGACATCCAAAAGTGAAATTAGTACATATTAGCCATTCTGTACAAGAAAAAGGTCGGGTTCAAGACATCTGGAGCTCTCAAATAACCTTTAACAAGATCTCAGAACCTATTTTGCTTGTCGGCCTGTGACTTGTTCGCAGTCACTGTTAGAAAAGGCTTTATAAATACTCGACTTCTCAAACATTGCCCCACCAATCAGTAACCATGGGCTCCTCACAGCAGTTGCCTTGCACTCTGAAGTCTAAAAGAACTGATGCCCACAGAGTAGGAGTAGTTGTTTTCAGGTCTCCGTTTTCTCAGTTTGTAATGTAATTAAGGTGGTGGTCAGGTTGGGGCCTGGACTGACATTTACATTTACAGCATTTCTCAGAAGCTTTTATCCAAAGCGACTTCCATCCTCTACCTACAGGGGGCAGTCTCTCCCGGAAGCAACATGGGGTTATCGGTCTTGCTCAGGAACCCAGTGGTGGTGCTGAAGGTAGGATTCAAACCAATAACCTCTTGGTCCAGAGGTGAATATCCTACCCATTAGGCCGCCACCACCCCCACCTGACCTCAGGAAAACTCCTGCACCAGTAAGACCTTCATGGAAGAGTCATCAAAAAATGTTTCCTGAAATATCTTGATTCAGTGTCAGATATATAACACCTTTCCAACTGTTAGGCTCAGGGGTAGATGTGTTCCAGCCAGTGGACAGGGATCCTTACACAGGTGGACAGAAGAATGCATTAAAAATACTGTAAAAAGATGAAAAGAGGATTCCTCAACAGGAAAATGATCTAAACACACCTCAACAATGGAACCTCTGGAGATCTCACAATCTAACCATCAGTGAAGCAGACCCCGAAGGAGCAGCGCATGTGAGATTTCACACATTTAACACATTTCACCAAAATCTCCCGAGAACTGAAAGACCCCGAGAGCTGTGACACCTGACCATAGAGGCCCAAAAAAACGTGTCCCTTTCCTTTTTATATATTATTTACCAAAAAACAATGCTTTAAAACGTTGAAACATTTCATCTTTAACTTGAGCAGATCAGTTCATTTTCTAGCCAATTAATTCAGAGCAACCACATTTTTGACCAAGGTGAGCATTATTAACCATTTGCTTAGAACACTGGGCAGTACAGTGTATAGTGTTCTGTAACGTTCACATTATATACAGGCTTTCTGACTGCAGTGCTCCAGGTCAATAAACCTTCTCCTGTTTCCGTGCACCATAAAAAAACAAACTGCTTGTCATGCAGGCAGTTTTTAATGATGCAGCATTGATGGGGCAAAATGAACCGCTGAAGGCATACATTTTTTAAAATAGTCAATTAAAACCACCAATAGCCGGGCGAATAATCAATAGTATTAATCATCACCGTCTTCAGTCTGACTTTCCATAGCCTGAAATGGAGCGCTTCATTTCAGGGCTTGGTTCGGTGATTTCTAGGCCTGAATAGCATCCACAGGCCTTGAATAGTCACTGGTATTTCTGAATGAGCCCTCAAATACTCCTTTTAAACAAACTTGAAATGTATTTTCTTTGCTGCAGATCAAAATATATCCAGTAGGGGGCAACCATGTATTAATAATCAGATGAAGCCTAGCTGCTCTTTTAATATAATATTCCATTATATTGTATTATATAAGGTTTCGTATCATGGAAAGCAGCAGTGAGAGTGACTCAGTCACACCTACAGAGAGTTTAGTGGAGTTCTGGACAGTCTGGCTGAACGCAAATAGAAGCACCACAGAGGAGACGCTACTACCACTAGCAGGATTCAGAACTCAAAACAAACAGGTCTGAAGCCAAATGTGATTCCACAGTTTAAGATCAAACTCACTCTCGACTAGAAATTCACAGAAGTATCACCACACTCACGGATTTCAGAAGATTCATCAAACCTCTCTAACCATCTTGGCCAATTCTTATCGTACAGTTTGCACTGAATGTTATTCTTGTTGCAGTAATCCTCCGCTTTTCGTGTCTGTGTATAGGGAAAACGTTGTGATTTGGTAAAATAAATAAATAAATAAATAAATGAAATTCCCTAAATTTGTCTCCAAATTTCATTTTAAACTAAGTTTATTGCATTAGCCTTAAAGAAAACGTAAAGGTAAATAAATGATCAAAAAACGTAAGCATTAACAGTTGAAAATCTCTACCCACATGTTTAGACAGAGCACAGCTTACTAATACTAAATAAACTGAGATAACTGTTGAAAATTGAGGAGAAAAGTTTAAAACACTAAAATATGAGAAGACACAGGGCAGCCATGCAACAGCAGCTTCTTCTTCTTTTTATGGCGGTTGACAACTTTTTAGTGCATTAGTGCCACCGCTGGACTGGTGGCGGTAATACAGTTCGTTCTCAGAAAAAAAAATTGTGTTAGTCTGAATCTGTGAATACTGACCCATGTAAAACTGAGGGGTTACTGTATTCCATCATTTAAATCCTGATAAGTAAAACCATGCTGTATTTATTTTTTAGAACTTTCCTTTTTTAAGGCCATTGCTGATGAAACGTGGAAAAATTTGGTGAATTTGGTGAAAAATTCAGACCTGTTCAAAACACACTAACCTAAAAGGTGACACTGACCCTAGACAAGCACCTGAACACCCTGTAGCACACTGTAAAGCCTGTGTTACCGGTACCTCTTCCGAACTCATACCTCAGTCCATGGGGTAGTGCGTGAATGAGTCAGCCAGTGGTGCAGACACACACATACACACGGAAGACAGGGTGGGACTCCACAGAGAGACACCAGCTAGAGAGGAAAAGGAGCACAATACAGCACCTGTACCTTCAATCAGCAACTCCTGCCCATGGCTACCCAGCAGGGTCCTGGACAGGAAGGGCGCAAAGTCTACAAAAATTTCCCTCAGCAAGGGGGCCACCTTCTCCAGCGCCCGCTCCAGCTTGGTGGTTATGCTGTGGAGAGAGAGAGACAGAGAAAGAGACAGAAGGAAAGACAGACAGATAAAGAGATGTTTATATTGCGTGTGGACAGAAACAGACAGGGTTTTTCTTAATATGAGCTATATACTACAGAGCACCCATCCCTTGAAGCGCTAGTCAGTTAGTGGCTCATTGGTGTTATGCAGTGCTTTCCAATCCTGTTCACCCACTCGAACACACCTGGTCCAGCCAGTCGGCTCATTAAAGGAACAGCGACTGAAAACTACAGCCATCTACTGTTGTAATGTGGTTTTATTCAACAATCAAATTCTGGTGCAATAAAGTAAAAGAAAGTTGTTCCAGTTACATTCGCTTTCTCTACAGCAGGGGTGTGGAGCTCCAGTCCTGGAGGGCTGTGGTCCAGCACGCTTTGGTGATGTCCCTGCTCAGAAACTTCTGGTTCTCCTCACCAGTTAACTGTCAGGTTTAGTGAATGTGTGCTGGACACCAGCCCTCCAAGACCGTAGTCTGACACCCCTGTCCTAAGGTTTGCTGGTGTCTGTACAGGGGGTCCTTGGGTTAAGACAGTCTGGACTTACATTTGGAGTTTACGGCGCACACTCCCATAAAAAACGTTAAAAAATTCTGACGTGAGTGTTTTGGTTTACACTGTTAACGTCGTACTTCTGGACTACATGGACAAACTAATTTGGTTGCACGAAGTAACGCGGCGTGTGAGGCAGGAAAATGATGCCCCAGTACAGTCTGGTGAACAAGTACAATATACAGTAACCCTTCAGTTTTACACGGATCAGCATTTTCTGAGAACCGAACTGTATTACCACCACCAGTCCAGTGGTGGCGGTAATACACTGAAAAGTTGTCTACCGCCATAAAAAGAAGCAGCAGCAAAAGAAGCAGTGTCTTGTCCTCTTATTTTAGTGTTTTAAACTTTCCCCCCACAATTTTCAAGTTATCTCAGTTTATTTAGTATTAGTAAGCTGTGTTCTGTCTAAACATGTGGGTAGAGAGTTATTTCAGCCCTTCTTTTGTGTACGAGTGTTTGCACGCTGCTAATGCTAACCGCTAATGCTAAAAAATGTTTAAGTAATTAAGTTTTCTGATTATGATTATTGAATTACCATTAAATTTTCTTTAAGGGTAATGCATTTAACATGAAGTGTTATATAGTGAAAATATAGTTCCAGGAGCATATTTGGGGTTTAAACTGTAAACATTTTTTAGACATTTTTAGTTTTTTTGTTTTGCTTTGTTTTTTTTTTTTACACCAAAACTCTATACGCGGTTTCTCACTATACACAGGTGCTCTTGGAACATAAGCCACTGCAAAAAGCGGGGGATTACTGCTTTCATGTACTTTTCTTTTTTTCTCCGAGTTGTGTTTTTACGCTCTAGATTATGATTTTACTGTGTTCGGATCGGTAAGTGACTCTAGGGTGTGTTTCCACTTACACCCAAATTTGGGTTACACCACTGTTGAAGGAACATCTCCCTCGTAACCCGAGGACCCCCACAGGTGAGAGGCCAGTGTGAGATCCATTTATTTCAGTACGCTGGTCATTTTTCCCAACAAACTCCTCCCTCTCAGAGAACACATTCACTAACAAAAGAATCTGCAGGTTATTTTCTATAGGCACCCTAAAGAATTCCTATGTGTGCCACAAAATTACACATAACTGTCATTTACTGCTTGATTAGAATTGTGTGTGGAGTCGACTTATTCTCCTGGAAAAGCAGAGAAGTTACTGCCAGTGGTATTCAACGTAAGTACACAGCACTGACCCGGCCATCCCTATTAATAAGCACTGGAACCTTCCTTTAATGGGCCATTCTCTAGTCGAACTGTGTGTATTGGAGTTGGGAAAATCTGCAGGGCAGGGCTACTCCAGCCTCAGGATTGGGAACCACTGGTGTAGTGTTAAGGCTGCTTACAAGCACTGGGATTTTTCCCCAAGGGGAAGTTGTGGAGAGGGCAAAGGCTTCACGAACGCTGCCAGGATGGCACCCCCACCCCTACAAACTTAGCTAACCTATGCTGAGGCTACAGCTACAGGCTGGTGGAGTGGTGGATGCAGACGACACCACACATGGGGGCCTGAGGGGTGGAATGAGGGCCGAAAGCAGAGACTATGACTATGCAGCAACCAGGACAATGGAACTAGGGTTTGCGAGGTAGCGCATGGTCGCCACTGTAATTAAGCAGCAAGTGGAAACAGAGGAGAGCGGAGTGATTCAGTCCCACTTTAGAGGATGGAAAGACTGGCTGAAACTCAAATTCCTTGCAAAGAAAATGTATTTTATGTGAGTCGTTACTCTTCTTAGATAAAATAAAGTGTGTGTTGTTCCACATGGGAGTGGGACTGAATCAGAGATGGAAAAGGCAGAGAGCAGAATAGTCTGGCAGTTAAAAAATGACTCTTCCACCATCAGCAACAGAGAGAAGCGAGTATGGGATGGAATACGTGTTTGTGAGCTCTATACGTTCATTGGCCACTTTATTGGGAACATTTACCTTGCCGGTCCACCTCGCTTGGTCTTGGCTGGATACTTTTGGGTAGTGGACCACTCTCAGCTCAGCAGTGTTACACTGGCGGGTGTAGAAGCTCCAGGAACAGCCCTGTGTCTGATACACTCGCACCAGTGATACGCAATTTACCAAGTCAGTGTCACTGAGGTGCTGAGAATGGCCCATAAGCCAAAATATCAACAGTGGTCCTGTGGTCAGAAACCAAACATCCATGAATGGGGGTCGTGCATAGACAAATACAGACTACAGTGTGGAAGTGTGTGCCTATACGGTAGACCTGTAAGATAGGTGAGACTCATACAGAAGTAGGCGTTTCTAATAAAGTGGACAGTGAGTGTATATACAGAGAAAGAGGCAAAGAGAGCAGACGGATTTACCGCATGTGCAAATGTTTGTAGACACCTGCTCATCCAATGTTTTCAATGAAATCAATGCTATTAATCAGGAGTTTTGCTCTATTCTTCCACTTAGGCTTTTCAATAGTTGCTAGACTACTGCTGTGAGGATTTGATTGCATTAAGCCACAAGAATATTATAGGGGTTTTCCACTGGTATTGGCTCGGTTCGGTTTTTGCTTTACCAGAACTAAAATCTGGTTCCTGGTACCATTCTTGGTACCACCTTGGCCGAGGTTCCAGGTGTGCTGAACCGATACCAAATGATGACGTGTACATATTAGAGGTAACTGACTGGTGGTTGCTATGGTTACACTGAACATTAGCATTAGTGTTAGCCTAATGTTGCTTCTTTAAGCCTGGTCTGGTGCTGATTGTCTGATTTCATCCATGCTGTTGATTGTAATGATGCCGGATTGTTTACCTCAGCTTAGAGCCCCTGCTTGCGCTGCTGCTCAGGATGTTTGGTTACTATAGCAACCAGTTGTAGTGGAAAACTGTAGGTTCGAAATCAAACTGAACAGAGTAGAACCGAACTGAAGCGAGCTGGTACCAGCCAGTGGAGAACCCCCTTTAGTTAGGTCAAAACTTCAAAGTAAGTGCTGGATTCTCACACCCAGCACTTGTGGGTTTGGGCTAAAACCAGGGAAGTGCGTTCTGAATATTTCCTTTCCCTAATTACAGGGGGCAGTCCCCCACTTGGGGTTCAGGGTCTTGCTCAGGAATCCAGTGGTGGTATACTGAAGGTAGGATTCGAACCCATGACCTTGGTTCAGAGGCAAGTATCCTACACACTAGACCACCACCACCATAACCCATACTAGCGACCCAGACGACACTTCGGGAGAGACCAACTTCTGGCTGAGTGGCTTTGATCAGTTTTTCCATGGAGATTGCACACAAGTTAGAAGAGGTGTCTACAAACTTTCGAATATACAGTATATATATAGAGAGAGAGAGACAGAGAGAGAGAGAGAGAGAGAGAGAGAGAGAGACAGATATCAGGGAGGTGGGAGCCAACATGTTTGTAGGGCTGGGTACTGGACTAGTTGAAGCTTCCTTGCCTAAGACACTGTCCTGCATCTCTGGGGGCTGTCTGGAATCCTGCCAGTGAGCTAAAGGATTTGAGCTCAGGAGGTGTCAGGCCGGTTCGCAGTGGACACTGGTCCACTTCACAAAAGGCACTGCAATACAAATGGGCACAGACAGCAATTACAGGCACTTAACAGTTAAACACTGGTTCTCGCAGACTAACAAAATGCAGTGTGCTCGGCTTGCACTGCACTGAGGAATTATATGTGATGTAGTTTTTTTTGTTGTTTTTTTTTTTTTTACTTTTATCTGTATCTTTACATTATGTAGCGTTAATTACATTAAACACAATATTCCACATGCTTACACGAAACACAAACATTTAACTTTTTCACTTGTTTCATATGTATCTTTCTCAAACCCAAGGTCATCCTTGGAATGTGTAGCATCCTCATATACATATGCACATATGCAAATGTTATAACAGTGCGATCACGTCATTTGAGTGCAGTGCGCCATCTAGTGGAGAAAGGCAGCTTGACTGGAGGTTCTGCCAACCTTTCGCTGAAATCGTCAATACACCCACGCTGTCTGAAGACTTTCATTTAAACACAGACAACAAAAACGGCAGACAGGCTTTCATCACGGCCAGTGCCTGCACAAGGGAGCTACAGTAAAGTGATGCTAGGGCTGTGAGGGAAGGGAAGGGAAAGAGAGTGAGAGAGAGAGAGAGAGAGAGAGAGAGAGAGAGAGAGAGAGACGGTGGAGGGAGATAAAGAAAGCTGTATAAAATGAACAGAGTTAGAGAGACAGGTCAGGTAAAGGGGAATGCGTGAGCTGAACAGAAATAGATGACTCGCTCCGTCTGGTGAATGAGTGCATGGAAAGAGAGAGGGAGGGAGAGGCTTGAGGTGATCAGGGCCGTGGAGAGATGGATAAGGAAGGTGAGGGAAGGAGCTGTACCTCATGTTCTCCACCGTGTCTTCAGGCATGGGGGCCACAGTCTGAACTGCAGGGAGGTTTTTGCTGGTAGCACCGTTAACAAAGCTAGAGGAAGAGGAGGAGGAGGAGGTGGAGTCTGTGGCACCTGCGAGAGAACAGACGGCTGGGTTTAGAGCCAGACACACTTACGTTCCAAGAGCACCTGCGTATAGTGAAAAAAACGTGTTGTAGTGTTTTGGTTAAAAAAAAACCAAACTGCCCAAAAGATGCCTTTTTTTATAGTTTAAACCCTAAATATATCCCCAAATCTGCTCCCAGAACACTTTAATTTCACTTTAAACTTCACGAAACGTTCGCATTAGCAGTTAGCTTTAGCAGCGTACAGACTCGTACACAAAAGAACGGTTGAAATAACTCTCTACCCACATGTTTACACAGAGCACAGCTTTCTAATACTAAATACACTGAGATAACTGTTGAAAAAACCCTTTTGCAAAAATAATTTAATGCCTTTTAGCGCAAAATCATCACAGAAAATATAATATACTAACAGTGTTGGGGTTAGTTACTCAAAAAAGTAATATATTACATACTACTCTCAAAAATAGTAATGCCTTACTTTACTTTATT
>JBBPDH010000034.1:9076184-9089233 GCA_037974565.1 Clupeocharax schoutedeni | reverse complement strand
TACAGTATGGATATATGAACATAATATACAGTTTGTATTAACTATAAACAGGAATTACAAGTGGATGAACAATTTTATAGATTGCTACAGTGTTCATAAACATGCAATGGGTATAAGCAACATTTACAGTTTAATTTTCTACTATTATCTACAATTAAAAATTATTAATTAATATTTTTGTTTGTTATTATTATTAGTAGTAGTATTATTATTGTCAGCAAACCTTACACGATTCATTTTGTGAACAATGCTGACATCATTTAAAAATAACCACAAGAAAAGTCTCATTTTAAGAGAAGGCAAGTTCTCCTAACTTGATTGTGTGCAGAAGAATTAAGGTAACACATATATTATTTAAAGCACTGACACAGAACCACGTCTGGTTTCTGGGAGAGCCTTTCTTTAAAAAAAAAAACAACTACCCTCAGATCACAGGAGTGAAAGGTTCTTTAAGGAGACCAAATGTGGTTCTTTTATTTCATCACCGCAATGAGCTCTTTCTGGCCTCTTAATTTTAAGTGATATGGCGTTTTACACTCCAAGTGACGGATGACAATAAGCGGCTGTTCCGTCACGACCGTTACCCAGCACGCTTTCGTTATCTCTCATTAACTTCTTTTCCTTTGCACTGATGTCATCTCTCAGACAAAATAGAGACATGTGATTTTCCGAACCAGTGTAGCAGAAAAATTTCGAAGCGCGTCAAGCTGACAGTTCATTCAGGCCACCTTTATAAACCTGGGAGCTGATATAACAGATAACTGTTATCTTTTCTGCTTCTCTGTTTACCTGTGTAAATGAAAGCCTGATGTTACTTCTCTATGTTACAGCTGTTGCACACCTGTCCATTCAAGTAATCACATACTCAAAAGACACAAGAAAAAGACTAAGACACACTTCTAGAAACTGCCCACCTCAGTGTGTGCGTGTTCACGCCAATTTACCTCAAAGATCTGAAGGACAGTGTGTTGAATTGCAGAAAAAGGTGTGTGGCCAATCACGTGCTGTTTCAGTCTAAACCACACCCACATGTGCGCGCGCTCAATTAGCTCAAGTACTAGTCTCTTCAGCCAGGCCCCTCACGAACACCTGCGGCTAATTGATGCGTCGTCGTCGCTCCGAACCAATCCCATTGGCTGCATTTTGGCACGCGGCAGAGTAATTAAAGGAGCCTTTGGGGGAGATGGCCCATATCCACTCGCGATGGAAGACGTTGGCCTGCCTTTCCCCGCGTACGGTTATGGAGGATATCCCGGATTCTTACCCTTTTACAATGGAAACGCTAAGGTTAGGTACCAGAACTGGAGCAAGAAGGGCGGTTTCCTGCTTCCCGAGGTTCCAGACTACTTCGAAATGTGCAAGCGCTCCCAGCTGAAGGTCCTTCTGTCCCAAGTAAGCCCCGGCCTCACCCCCCGCCTGCGCCGGGCCAACACCCGCGAGTTCGGCGTGCAGGTCAACCCCAAGGTGGACGCCACGGTCCAGTGCTCGCTCGGACCCAAAACACTCTTCTACCGCGAGAACCGGATGCCAGGTACAGCTTTAGGGCGTGCAACGTTCACGTTTTCTGGTGCATCATTACTGTTTCTGTGAACTGAGCACACTCGTGTGTACACACCTGTATGTCATCCATACATGCACATTGACTGTACCTTCATGTAATTTCACCGTATTACTGAATTAGTGTTCATGTGTCTTTACATGTATACAAAAACAGAAAACAAAAACTGTATACAAAAACTATTTTCAAATAGTTTGTTTGTATAAAGTCTTGTAGTGCTCTTCTGTTTAATTTGCTGCTTTTCTTGTTCTGTCCACTTTGCTGCTTAAGCAATACAAATTTCCCACCTGTGGGACTAATAAAGGGTTCTTTTATCTCTAAACCAAGCAGGTTCTCCCAAGCACAGCAGTGTCTTTCCCCAGGATGTTCTTCCCAGCACTCCCAGTACTCCGGTGAACAGCGTTCGCTTCTCCCGTCCTCTGGCCATCTACTCACCTGTGTTCGAGCGCAGGTTCTTTTCTGTACCGCCTCATGCTGGCGAGCGTGAGGACTGTACAGGACTAGAGCAATATGATGGCTGGAAAGCAGATGATAATGATGAGGAGGAGCAGGAGGATGAGATCGAGGCTGAACCTGAGGGTCCAGAGGGAAAGAAGTACCAGTTCAGAAATGCCTCTCGCGTGCCAAGAAAACTGCCCTTTCAGGTGAGCGGAACATCTCTGCTGCACCTCGGACCGTCTGTCCCAACTGTCACATGTTAAAATACCACAACACAGTATTGACGCTTTCTCTGCGTTTAACCCATTCAAGTGGTGTGTGGACAGAACCAGTGGTGCCACTAGCAGTCATGTGTCTTGAACCCTAGACCTTCTGGTCATAGGTGCAACTCCCTAAGCACCAGACCTGAGCTGCCCTTTAAGCAATTTTCTGTTTAATCAGATGTAGATCATCCAAGTTGTTTGGGGCCAACCCTGACAAAGAATGAGAAATTAAATGTAATAAACATAAACGATTGTCTGCTGTAGCTGCTCAGAGGGCAAATGGCCAACATTCAGACTAGATTTTGCAAGAACAAAATGTAACATGACTGCAGAGCTCTTGAACAGCAGAAGCAGTGAACACTAGACGTGTGGAAACACTGACTAATTTTGAAGCTCTTTAGGGCTGGTTTCCCAGACAGGGATTAAGCCTAGTCTTGGACTACTTTTCCTTTTCAATGGAAAATGTCTATTCCCAGCACTACATAATCTAGGACTAGGCTTAATCGCTGTCTGGGAAACTGGCCCTTAATGTTTAAGTCTTTTTGATCTCTTAGAAGGGAAGTCTTTCAATCAATTGATGCCCACATTTTACATGAACTTGGGTAATTTATTTTGTAGGTTTATTTTGCTTTTCAGGACCCTGTAGGTCAGCCAATAAAAGTCTAGAGCTTCATCTGTGACAAACCAACCCAAATGGAGTCGAATAACTTGTTGCATGTCAAGTGTCTCAACCTGTTTAAACCACATCTCCATTAGACTAGTGGGTGTGGTTTACGTCTAACTTGTAATGTTTGGTCTAGTCTCATGTGATGGCTTTGTTCTGTTCTGTCATACTGTGCTAAACCTCACCCACAAGTCTGAGCCAGCTGCTAGCACTGTATGCTGCTAGAGAAGTGTGACGCTTTTTAAACATTTTTTTACAATTGTTTTTAAGGGGTGTGGCTTTAATGAATCTTAGCCTAGCACTTGGCTCGTAATCTAAAGCAGCACTTGGGTGTGAAAGTTGACCCATCTGGTTTGACCACAACTGTAGTTTAAATGGCTCCTTACTCCCTATAAAGTGAACTTCTGCTCCCGAATAGCATTCTGATTTCCAGACGGCAGCTACTTTTTGATTAAGGTTCATTTGATTGGTCAGAAGCAGCCAAACACACGAGTGGCAGTGAGGCTTGTGCTTTACATTCAGGCTTGAAAGGGAACTGGGCTAGTCCTTAAAGTGAAAGAGTTGCTTGTGTTCTGTGTTCTGAACAGCTATGCATTTAATGGTACAAAGACTGACTTGTATGCTAACAATACTATGCTAATGCTAACTTCTCAGTTATTTACTGTTTTTCCCCATTGAATGTTGGTGAAATGCTGTCAGCTGCTTGTGAGGGGCAGTTAAGCAATTTGCTACCAGCTACAGTCACAGTTGGGGCTGGGTGATTTGGCCTAAAATCAAAATTGATTAATTGAACATTTTAACTCTTAGTTAATGAACAATTATTATATTTATATTTTGTGCCCTCATAGTTCACTGACAAGTTGCTCAGTTGTCTCAGTGTTTAAGCTCTCCATGCTCGACCTGTCGACGGAATAACGGCGCAGGGTCACGAGACTCCTCACGCGGTAGTGTTTTGAAGTAATTAAATAATCAACCTGGAAAAATCTGAACGATTATAGGTTCTGAATGTCTATTTCAATTAATCGTCCAGCCCTAGTCAGTGCCTGCCTGATTTCTGAAAACACAACCAAATTGGAGTTGAAACCTCTTACTATGATTGTGTGAAGTGGCTGGTATGAGTGGGGTGGGAAGACTGATTTGAACTAGTGGAGGAAAGGCTTAATCTGGTGTTTGAGTGGGAGAAGGCTCTTGTGTTTTGAGGTAGGGGTTTGGCTCGGGTGCTTGTCTGCTGGGTGTGAGAACTACTGTTAACAGCTTCTGTTCTGGCTCTGCTGGATGAGGCTTAAAGTATATACTGAGGCAGTGATGTCTGATAGCTGGTAGCAAGTGTCTTAACTTGCTCTGCAGTACGTGGAGCCATTACCCATACCAGCTTCATCAACCATCTTCTGTTCTGGTGGCAGTGATGGTCCTAGCCTTCTGGACTTGATCCCCTCACCTGAACTGTTCTCTTCCACCAAAGTAATCTCATCCTTTCCTCATGTTGGTTTGTCGTGTACTTCCGTAAGTCCCTGAAAGGCTAACCTTTAATTGTCTAAATTTAAAATGGTTGAGGGTGCCTACATAGGGCACTAATACTTTCCCTTCTCTTATGATCTCTATGCCTTATGTATTGTTTGGCTAATTATAACTGTTGTATAGATGCACCGACTGTGCAGTATCTCGGTAATGGTTGACGTGGGTTTAAGCTCTTTCAGTTAAGAAACATTTGTGGATGACTTAAACAGTGATGTACGTCGCTCTGGATAAGGGCGTCAGCTAAATGCCGTAAATGTAATTGGGTCGCAATAGCGAGGTTGAGGAGTTTTTGCGAGAATATTTAGTGCTTCAATTTTTTTTTTTACCGATATAGCTGATGGAAATGCTTATCGATAAATTTTCATTTAACTTTAGTGCATAAATTCTATATCGATACTTCAGATGTCGCAAAAACTACTTTGTAAATGCTTTTTGTTGGGGAAAAAAGGGCTTTAAAACAAATGTCACATGATGCAATCTGCCTTTGGGTTGGAACCGGTGGTCGTGGCAACCTGTGATGGGCGCAACACCAGGACTGACGAATTTGTGACAAACACAAAATGATGTATGGAAACGACTTGAGGGCAGATTTTTTTTTGTGATGCACCAAAACTGTTTTGGGGTGGATAAAGATGAGGCTTCATTACCTTCTGTGATGTGCTGGAGGACAGAGTGTAATCACATTCCTATGAGCAAGTGTGATTTTTATAATTGCAGTTTAAACTGCAAGTGCAGCACTTGTTGGACAATCTCATTGCTTATGTTCCCTGGAAACATTTTGGATTTACTAGTGCTATGGCAGTTTATAGGACGTCTAGCTCTTCCCTGAGATCCCTGGAATTATGGTTCAGTGTCTAATCTGGTCCCAGCCACACTAACTTTCACAGCCTTTCTACCTCAGAGGTCTACATTTTTTAATCTTTTCCCTTCTAGTTTCTGGAGCAAAAATATGGATTTTACCACTGCAGCAAGTGCAGTATTCGTTGGGAGAGCGCCTATGTGTGGTGCATCACGGGATCTTGCAAGGTGAAGTATCCCATACTTTCAAGATTATTCCTTCGGAGAAAACGTTGACCTTATTTAACCTCCCTTGCAGGTTTACTTCAAGCAGCACTGCAGGAAGTGCCAGGCAGGACTGAATCCATACAGAGTGGAGTCTATTCAGTGCCAGGTTTGATGCAGCCAGAACTTACCGTGTGAAACGCACTTTGTGCTTTACTTCTAATCGGCTTTCATGTTTTCTAGACATGTGCGCAGACGCGTTGCTGCTGTGAACAGAAGCGAAGGCACATCGACTTGCGACGTCCTCATCGCCAGGATCTGTGTGGGCGCTGCAAAGGAAAGAGACTCTCTTGCGACACCACCTACAGCTTCAAATACATTGTCTGACTGCCCCATCTAACCCCTCTTTTTATACCTGGTACTGATGGTGATGAATTTAATGATTTTTGTATGTTATATTAAACTCTAAATAAAATGTATTGCAGCATTATCCTGTCTCAGTCTACTTGTTTTCATCCACACTCTTCCCAGTTTACGAGAGAAGCTGCAGGACCGGTTCAGTCCATCACAAACTAAACTGCCTCCAAGTAATTTGTAGTGGGTGGGTTTTAATCATCAGGGCCGTTCTTGCTGCAGAGAAGATGGAAATGAGTGAGTTCTTAAATTGTTAAATACAAAAGTATGTAAATTCTTGCTCCCTAAGAGGGAATGGTTATAGTAATGATTGGCCAAGTCAAATGTCCTGTGCCACTTAGTCCAGCCCTGGTTTAGTTCAGACTTCTTGGGTACTGGGGGACTAAATTTCCTTTGAAAATGAAAAGATTGAAGGTCTATAAAACTTTATTTTTCAACAAGCCATAGTCAGACTGTCCATGTGTGGAAGTTGATTGTCCTGAAATGGTCTTTTTGAAATTTTTGCAGTTCTTATACCAGAAGCGTCGTTATCTGTAAAGACGGTGACCTACTGGGCTGGGAAAACAGCCAAGTAGGTCCAGGGTGGAGGTAGCTCAGTGGGTAGGATACCTGCTTCTGAACCATGAGGTCATGGGTTTGAATCCTACCTTCAGTACACCACTGGGTCCCCAAGTTGCTCCAAGGAGAGACTGCCACCTGTAGTTAAGGAATGGAAGTCGCTTTGGATAAAAAGTCTATTGCTAGACCTCTACCTCTACCTCTACCTCTACCTAGAACTACAGCACCTATACTTGTGTATATTACATGAACACTGCAGACAATGTGAAATTCTCTGCATTTAATCCATTCATCCAAGTGGGCAGCCAGTGAAGCAGTGCCTAGGGAAAGTACCTTACTCAAGGGTCTCTCAGTGGTGCCACTAGCACTCCTGGGATACAAACCCTGATTCTGATTCTAGGGGGAACTCCCTGACCACTAGGCCATCGGTGGTTGATCTGGTCTTAAGACTCAGGGCAGAGAAATGACTTTTAGAGGAAGTCTGGAAGCTTTACTTAAGCTGGAGACACTTGACTTATTTAACTGCAGTAGTGTATGATTGGCAGTTATGATTCAGGTACATGTAACAATAATTTGATAAGTCTTTATTTTATATGACACTTAACGGAGCACCAAACAAAATCACTTCACAAAAGCCTTAAAAGTATTTACATGGTGAAAAACTCTACACTAAGACTTTTCCCTAAGGAAAACTGTGCAATCTCTCCTGGCATGCACAGGTTTCTGAAGACAAAACAACTGACCCGCATGTGAGGAGCTCCCTTTCAAACTTTACAAATGCAACTTTCTTAAAATCCTTTGTTAATAAATAGTTCTAATGATGAATTGTAATTACAACAACGCATGCTTGGCAGTTTTGACCGACGACAATTTCTCAAATAAAAACTAGACTCAATGCATGTTGGTGCATCTTAACAATACAAATGACGCAGAGGCAAGTCGGTATACAGTATAAAGCAAAACATCTCCAAAAGTAAGAGCCTAATAGTTTCACTGACATTAATCAACACTTGAGTACATTGACATTTACCAGCTCAGCTTAGTTTTGTGTTGAATACATGGCAGCTAAATGTCCGCATGTGTGCATGAAAGCACACAATCTGATATGTTTCAGTTCAGTGTTGAGTATTGGACCAGTGATGAACAGGATCAGAAACCTACAAGCCTCAAGCTTTTCAGAAGTTTTTTATAAAACGCAGTGACCTCCACAGCACACCTTAGTCAGAGAACTTCTGTCCATTCGGAACATTCTTGAGCAGTACAGCAGAAAGGCATCCAGTTCAGTGATCCTTCATTGCACGTTTCCCAGCTGACGATATCCAGAGCACACAGCTTAGGTAGCAGTTCCTACCAGCTTTGGCATTTCCTTACCAAAAAAATATGCAGCATTTTTCTCAGTAGCAAACAGGACTTCCCCTTCATTTGCAATGTTTGATCTAGAAAACTCAACATAGTGCAATTACATAGGTTTAAAAAAAAATGTGACAGACTTAATCTGAAGTGTCGCACAGTAGCAGTTCCGTTTCTCCAGTATTGCTGCAAATCTGAGAACCTGAAGACATGCTCATTCTCAGGAGCCCCTTCTTATTCAGCAAAGTCAAGGAAACTCCGAATCTCCCTAAGTAGGGTGTCAGTTTGTGGGACAGAGCCTTAAAAGGGTAGCAGCACTCCCCAACAGCGCACTGGTTATGGCCTGGATCAGAGGGTTTCAGGGAGGGAGAGTAGGGCCGGGGCTGGAACAGGAGGGGCTGGGTGTCTAAGGGGGTATCCAGTGATCGGGGGGTCCAGGCCAGGGCTGGTCGGGGGGGCTGCAGGCCTCCTGTCAGAGACTTACAGTGGACGCGCTGGAGTCTGGGAGGCTGGATGAGACCACCCGGTACCCCTGAGCGCGGCGGATCATGTCCCGGATCTCTCCGTTGAGCTCCATCAGCCTGGAGCAAATCTGTGATGGCTCCTGGCTGGAGCCCACCAGAGCAAATGTGCCTGTCTGGCCCAGAGACTGGTGTCTGAAGTAGATGTTTAGTAGCGTCTGTACTTCGTCCTCTGAATTCCCACCAAATATGTCATTTGGCCACAGCCGTCTAAAGGGAGAGAGCAGAAAAAATAAGACGAGTCAGCAAATCAAATCTATCAGTAAATCTTCTTTTTAGTATCTTTTTAGTAAGTAAGAGAAATCTTTCTGATCTATACAGATCTACACCCTAACCTTAACCCTAACACTTAATACTGGTACAGTACTTTGTTTCCCCCTAGTGGCCTTATGAATACATTACATGCAAAGATGCTTTATGACCTGCACTGCCGGATGTAGTAGATCGCTGTGGCAAATTGACTGTTCCTCAGACACTCGAGGATGGCCTGCACAGCCGCCTCGGAGGTGGGGAAGCTAGGCTGGCTGCCGTGTCGCTGCTGCGGCTCCTGGTCTCCTGTTGCCGCCAACCGCAGGCTGACCTTCAGCTCTCCGAGCTCACGGGACATGTTGTGCAGCTGCAAGGCGGCACAGGAATTGAAGTCAAGACAGGACAATTATGGTTTATGAGTATGAGTAACATGAGGAAATGGAATGAATTGTAGTGGTTGGTGAGCATTCTGAAACTAAAGGGTAATTAAGTACTGCTAAATCATAAATCTATCATGTTTATTTACAAATCAGAAAGACATTTCCCAGTCTGCATATTTAAAGTGCATTTACACACTGATGAATATTAAAAAACACCTGTCTAATATTGTGTATGCCCCGCCCTTGTCCCCATGCCGCTAAGATAGCTCTGGCCCCACAAGACCTCTAAGGTGAGTTTTGGTTTCCGGCACCATGACATCAGCGGCTGAACCTTTAAGTCCTGATCCTTATTAAGTTTTAGTTTGAAGTCTCTTTGGATAGGACTAGTTTTTCCAGCACATCCCACAGATGCTCAAATGTGGGGAAATTTGGAGGTTTGACAATGTTTATATCGGTGGTACATGTCGGATTAACATTCACACGAATGTCACAAACCAAGATGTTCCATGCCTAGTTTGTCTCACAGCCTCTGCTGACTTGATTTCTTCTCACAGAGCATCGTAGTGCCATCACTTCCCCAGCTGGGCAACACACACGTACTCAGCCCTCTGCATGGTGTAAATACAGTCCAGGGGACCTTCTTCCATTGTTTTACAGTTAAGTTCCGAAACGCACATGCCCATAGAATATAAGGGATAATCTGACACCTTTTTATCAGAACAGTGTGAACTTTCTCAGCACTGTCCCCTGCCCATGACTATCAATGAATCCATGACCCTGCTGTCCTTCCTCGGGCCACTTTTGATACTGCTTACCAGGAACACCCCACACAACCTGCCAGTTTGGCGATGCTAAGAGTCATCTGTCAAAATCACTCTCAGTCCTGATACGCGCCATTTCCTGATTCCAACACATCAATGAAGAACTGACTGCTCACATGCTGAGTAATGTATCCCACCCTAGACAGGTGTCATTTCAACAAAAGAATGAATACGTAAGTAAGTAACTAATCTGTGAACACACCACAGCACACGGTTTGAACATCACAGAATTCTTCTTCTGCATTTAACCCATTTAACACATTCACTAAGTGAAGCAGTGGACAGCCAGGAACACAGTGCCCGGGGAGCAGAGTGTGGGGAGCAGGCACAAGGGTACCTCAGTGGTGCCACTAACAGCCCTGGGATTATCAGTGTATAAACTCGTCATTAAGGCCTCGTTCACACGGACGTATGAACCAGGCGTTTTTCTGGCGTTCGTGACTCCAGGTGAGCACCTATTGACCGCCGCCCGTTTTTCTGCTCACTGAAGCAAATCAGAGCGTCCACACTGGCGTTCAGCACCGGCGCTCGGATGGCGTCAAATAAACGCTGCATGCAACCTTTTCTTGGCATCAAAATCCCGACGAACGTGAGGAAAACGTCACTATGGCGTTCGCTTGACGCTATAGGGGGACCGAATATGTCCCATGATTCTGTACGGCAACTGCGAAAAACCACGTTTTGTTCCTCTCCTGCCTACGGCGTCGTATCGGGAGGATCTTTAAAACAGGAATGTAAACGGTGAGTTTTAAGAAAGAATAGGGATCCATGTTTTCAGTGCAGAACTATAAACCAGAATGACACACGTGTGAACACTCTGGACAGAGTAATTACTGCCCCCACAGGTCAATACACCAAATCGGGCGTCAGGCTGGTGTTTAACGCTGTTAGACTAACGGCAGTCTAACGCCTTGCTGACGTCGATCAAGCATCGCTACCAAACGCCACAAAAACGAATATGGCGTTCAGATGCTGTGTGAGCTGGTGAGGAGAACACAGGCTCGGTTCCAGGTTCCTCCTCGGTTCCTCTAGCCGTTGTTTGGATTTGTGAAACTTAATTAAATTTAATGAAGAACTGATTGAGTCAAACCAGGTTTCTGATGAAACTACAGTAATTCTGAACTTCCACAAGGAACTAACTAATACACTGAACATAACATCACTGTTTGCTGTATAATGTTATTTATACTATTCCTTATGGTTTATTTTAAAAGATTAATGTGGGGAAAAAAAACTCACTGCTCATCTAAACAGTTTTTGAATATTGTTTTTGTTGGTGCCTATAACTTTTGCAGTGTTTTTGATACAATAGACAATCTGTGGACATAAAATGTAACTAAAGGACAAGTTCGTGTTGAGCCTCCAGATCAGTTATTCTCTCATATTCATTTCTGTATGCCTCCACATAAATCAGCAAAATAATGAATTCCTTTTAGGAGTTTGTCTGGCATTTTAAAAGGAAGCTTTTGTACTACGTTTATCAACCGAGGAGCTCTCAGCCAAACGACAGGGGCTTTCATTGTGTGTTCTGAACACGCACACCAACTCAGAATGCGCTGTTTTATAATAGTTTTGAGAAATGACAGAAATTCACAGAGCTCTATCTTTAACTGCATCACGTGGAAGTTTCAAGTTCTGTCTGAAATTCTGCTTCACTGGATGTTATTTATACACTGAACAGAAAATAATAAAATATCTTTATTATCATTGCAGTAAACAGGAATTTACAGTGCAACAAGATACGATTTGTAGATGCTTGTCTTGTAACTATGAGTATAAAATATCTAAAGCAGATGTGAGTGTGAATATCAAGTGGATTTCGGTATTTTAAGAATGAATCCGCTGTAACAGAACAGTGCAGAACATAGATAAATTACCAAAAACAAGCAGGATGGATGTGATAAATACATACAAATATAACTTGATCTAACAGTATAGGTACCAAAAACTGTCCTCCAGCATTAAATACTTGTTAGTGTTTCCAGTTGAGTACAGTAACCCCCCCCGCTTTTACGCCGATCAGTAGCCACAGCTTCAGTCGATCGCGGATTTTCAAACCTACAGCTTCTTGTCCGCCACACCCCCTTGTCTTTGTGCCCAATCATAAACAAGCAGCACAAGTACGAGGGGGCGTGGCGCACTAGGCTCGGACGTCACAGTCAGCTGTAGTCAGAGGCGGAGGTTTTAAAGTAGCCAATCCGAGAATTTATTTGAGAATTTATCCAAAAAATGTATTTGGCTGCTGCACTGTGATGCTGCAGCCCAGAATATGCTCTGTAAAGCGTCTTGAGTGTTCTCATGTTTTTCGTTTTGTTCTTCTTAAAGCCATGTATTTTTATTACTATAAATTAAATGAATTTATTACTGTATTTACCTGCTTCTACCAAAGAAAACATGCGTGCATGAATTAAAGTGCAGTCTGTACAGGAGTAGCATCACAATTTACATTCTGACACAGCAGGAGACAGCAGTTTGTTAGATTATACTGTAGGTTTATGTTCAGGTAATGCCTGGTACACACTCGTGTTGATTTTGTTGGTCATGGCTCCTAAATGGGGGTCCTATGTCGTACTAAGAGAGAGGAGCAAAGACTGCTGTCGTCATGGCAACCAAAGACAGCCTGAGATTATTTTCTGACAATGTCAGAAATTTAGGACGACCATCTCACATTGTGTGCGTCTACTGACCAGCCAATCAAAACGCAACACGAAATGATATATTTATTGAGACTCAAAATCTAAACAGCATGGAGGAGAAATGAAGCAGCACTAGTCAGCTTGTTCTGTTAATTGTGTTGTAATTAAGCAGTAAAATTGGTATAGAAGGATGAAACTAACATTTAGTTCAAAGTTCAAAGTAAAAGAAGTAGTGATGCTCCGATTGATTGGCCATCGTTCATGATCGACCGATATTGGCTAAAATAGCTTGAGCGGCGAACCCCAAAAGTGCTGATCACAAAAGCTGACGTAAATTACTCGCACGACTTTTTCACACATGCAGCACGGCGCACAGGTAAACAACAGCAGAGCGGAGCTTACCAGTGGCAATGGGAGTTCTCCCGTCTGGAAGTTTTTAAAAGTTTACGCAAGCTTACTCTCTTTCTCTCTGTCTGTCTGTCTGTCTCTCTTTCTCTCTCTCTCTCTCTCTCTCTCTCTCTTCTCTCTCTGTGCCTCTCTCTCTCGTTTGTGACTTTTCCGGATCACGCCTGTTTTAAACCTGTTTCTCTCTCTCTCTCTCTCTCTCTCTCTCTCTCTCTCTCTCTCTTTCTCTCTCTCTTTCTCTCTCTCTCTCTCTTTCTCTCTCTCTCTCTCTC
>JBBPDH010000034.1:9015136-9028374 GCA_037974565.1 Clupeocharax schoutedeni | reverse complement strand
ATATAACTAGTAATATAACTAGTTACTTTCTCCAGGGAGTAATAAAGTAAAGTAAGGCATTACTATTTTTGAGAGTAGTATGTAATATGTAATATATTACTTTTTTGAGTAACTAACCCCAACACTGGTGGGGATGATACTTTAGGGTACCGCTGCAGAGCCACTGGCAGTCCTGGGATTCAAACCATGACTTTCTGACTGCAGGAGCAACTCCTTAACTACCAGACCACCAGCTGCCGAAAATATTGAACTACTTTCAGAACACGGATGTCTGTCTGATTCATAGAATATGTGTGTGTGTTGAGCGGGTAGAATGTGTGAACAGGTAGAATGTGTGTGTGTTGAGCAGGTAGAGTGTGTGTGTGTGTGTGAACAGGTAGAACGTGTGTGTGTGCTGAGCCGACAGAGAGTGTATGTGTGTGTTGAATAGGTAACGTGTGTATGTGTGTGTGTTTTTCAGGTAGAGTGTGTGTGTTGAGCAGGCAGAGTGTGTGTATGTGTTGAGTAGGTAGTGTGTGTTTGCCTGTGTGTTTTGAGCAGATAGTATGTGTGTGTGTGTCTGTGTGTGTGTGTGCGCGCGTGTGTGTGTGTGTGTGTGTGTGTGCGTGTGTGTGTGTGTGTGTGTGTGTTGAGCAGGTAGTGTGTGTGTGTGTTATCTCTGGGTAGAGCTGAAGGACACGCGCGCTTTCTGCCCTCCAACACGCTCTTTGTTGTCTAGAAGAGCATGGTAGAGGTGGGTGGGGCTTATTTACAACTGGGCGGGGTTGGAGCGGAGCGCGGATATTCTGATTGGTTCAGAATTCAACCCAGCGACTGAGGAGCTACACTGTAGCAAATGAGAAACGCCCCCCGCCCCGTGCCGGGAAAGTCAGGTAAAAACATACAGAGCAGTCGGAGACCAGTCAACAGATGGAACAGAGTGGAGACAGAGCAGCACACACACAGAGTACAGAACCGCTCAGAAAGAGGAAGATGAAGACTTTCGCTGAGTAGATTTACACTGTGTTAACGGAGACTACTGTTTAGTCAGCCCAGGGGCAGGACCGTGGCTTTATTCTACTAAATGCAGCCGTTACATAAAGCTATTAACTCATTAACGTAGTGTGCCAGCTGGAGCCCACTGTGGTGCCCAGGTGAACAAGTGGACAGGTGGTGTGTGAGTGAGTCAGTTGAGGGTTTTGTTTCAGAGCTCCTCTGTGGTGGACCCTCTTTGAAGTTGTACCTCGTTTAACGGACTGGACTGAAGTCCACATAGAAGGCATCAAGATGCCAGAAGCAGGCACAGACATGAGTATGGACAGGCTGTTCGGAGTGAAAGCTCCGACCTCCGTGGCTCCAGAAAGCCTCCCACCCTCCTCTCTAACCAGTGGACCACCCGGAGACATCCTCCGAAACTTCTACCACACCAAGAGAGTGGGAAACTACCTCATCGGGAGAAAACTGGGAGAGGGGTCTTTCGCCAAGGTCCGAGAGGGTCTTCACGCTCTGACTGGGGAGAAGGTGAGCCAGCCTTTGTAGTTTTGGTTAAACACTGGTTAACCCTGCGGTTAATAAGTTGTGTTGATACAAATCAATCGTTATAAAGATATGAGGTCCCCTCTTTTCCAAAAGCTTGTGCTCTTGGTACTATCATCAAGTGTGGATAACATTGCATTATATTATAGTGTAGATCACACTTTTTTTGCTCAAAGACAGACTTTATTTAGTTCGGGTTTAGTCTCACGTGTCCTGTCTGTCAGATATAGTTACATACTTTTGCTCTGAATGTAAACAGTTTTTAGTTTGCAACTATTTTTTTATGTCAAAGACGGTTTGAAAGCGAAATACACGAAGAAGCTACGGCAGTTCTTGGGCTCTCCATAGAAAAAACTGGTTCTATGTAAATTTCAGCCCAACCTATCTGGGATGCAGCGGTGAATGAGTTCAGTACCACAGCCTGATTACCCTTCTGACCGTGAAAGGAATGGGGATTCTGCAGCAATCAGTACATCCACCGAAAGTGATCAAAGTGAACAGATGAGCAGTATAGAACCTGTTCTGTGATTATTAACAGACATGAATGTGCTTTTTAGCTGTACTGGTGGAGGTGAAGGCTGACAGGTCTGTCCTTGTGTCCTGAACTAAAGAAGAGTCAGTCAGATCCCCAGGTCCATCTGTAGGAGCTGTTCACTATTCGGTGACACTCCCACCTATGTGGCATTAGGTAACAGAGGCAATCCAGTGGGGCTTATTTGGATCTAGGTGTCTGAATTAATCTTAGATTACCCCAGAAAGAATGCATTGACGTCCAGGCAGTACTGGGCAAGGTTTGTTAACGGAGACAGTTTTTATGGCTTCGGCAGGTGGCTAGGAGCGAGCGCCTTCCTCCGCTGAGCTGGACAGAACTTTCACAGTGGAGTCACTAGTGGAGAAATGTTGCTTCGTGGAAGAAACATGAGCAATGCTTTTCAATTCAGTTTGTCCCAAAAAGCTTTGTTCATCCTACAGAGGACAGTGTCCTATGCTCTATTATTCCTCACACTTGTCTCTCCCTTTGTCCAGTGCGGCAGCAGTTTGTTCGTCTTTTGCCGAACGTCTGCCTTTGTTCATTGTGCCACTGGGTGCAGCTTATCAATTTGCATATTAGGAGCAAAAAAAACAAGCATCTCTGTTTTTGAATGAGCGACCTGAAATTTCTATTTTGCATATTGTGGATTAGCTCAGCCCCGCGACAGCCCCCTTTCACTGTTGCTGTGGCAGGGCGAAGCACTCTCTCCTTTCTCAATGATGATGCAAACGGTGGAAATCTCACAGAGTAGCGCGCACCTCGTGCTGCTGTCTCCTCGTTCGCCCCCTCTCAGACTGACATCACCAGGAGAGAGAGAAAAAAACAGGAGCTGGGTGGGGCGAGTGGCTGTACATGCTGTGTGTTTTCCTCCTATGTAACCCACTTTCACCCTCACCCCCTTTGTCTGTGGTGGAGATAAACAACGTGTTAGCCTCAAGCTCCGGGGTGCCTCCTCATCTCCCCCTTTACCACAGTCAGCCCCCCCTGCTCCCCCCCTACACCCTTCTCTGGCGAGACTGGGGGTTATCACTGGTGGTCGGGTCAAGATTAGGCGATGTTCTATTTGCATTTAGGTGACTGTTTTTGTTCTGCTGAGGGAGGGCTTTTAGGGTCTTTCTTTATCTCCCTGTAGCCCTTGATAAAATTACTTGCTCAATTGGTCATGTATGACTTGTTTGCTCACGGCCCCTTCATTGTCTAGTGATTTGTCATGGCATGGCTGGTCACCCTTTGAACTGTCTTCAGTCCATGCAGTGCAGATCTGAACACTTTGATCAGCAGTGGAACGAGGCTTTTGTCCAGCGATGGAAACCCGAACAAAAGAGGCCGTCAAAAATAAGAAAGAAAACCTCATCATCACATTTCGAATGCAACCTAAAATACTCGCCAGAACATGTAGCAAATATCAATACAAGTTTGTTTTGTTTAATCTGTGACAATCAGAATATTTATGAATACGTTAATTAATAAAAATATTGATTTTTTTTAGAGGTTGGAGGTTTCAGGACCCTTCTTTTCCAAAAGCTTGTGCGTTTGATACAAGCGTATCTATCATTATGTATCTATCATTTGAAGTCATTAAGTGTGTGGATAACATTATATTATCCATTATTATAGTGCAGGCCACCAAACATAGTGTGCTGCACACATTTGTCACCACTTTGTTAGTTTGAGTGTTTATTCAGCGTTAGTTGTTTGTGTTGTCTGTGGTGACAAATGGATGGCATTAACAAGCCATTTGGAGTCCCACCCTGTGAGTGGTCCTGGTATAAAGGGCTTGGAAACTTAGCTGTTACATTTAATCATTTGTCCAGACCCCTCCCCCACACCCCTCTCGTTCGTGGACTTCAGTGTAGAGGAATTTGACAGTGAGACTGTGGGCGCTGCACAGTTTCTCATGTGAAATAAGATTCCAGTCAAGCTTAGCTGTGCCCTCCTCACCTGTTCCTTACTGCTATCAGTTTACCAGCCTCTCAGGCCAGTTGCTTGCACGTTATTGTTGGTTTGACATTAGGACTTACAGTTTATTGTATGCCTTTCTTCTGTTCATCTCCTAGGTGGCAGTGAAAGTAATAGACAAACGAAAGGCCAAGAAGGATTCGTACGTTACTAAAAACCTTCGTAGGGAAGGCCAGATCCAGCAGATGATCCGCCACCCCAACATCACCCAGCTGCTGGACATCCTGGAGACAGAGAACAGCTACTACCTCGTCATGGAGCTCTGCCCGGGAGGAAACCTCATGAACCACATCTATGAGAAGAAGCGGCTTGACGAGAGGGAGGCGCAGAAATATGTCCGTCAGCTAGTCATGGCCGTGGAGCACTTGCACAGGGCCGGGGTGGTACACAGGTGAGGTGTGCGGATAAGACCTCAAAATATTTCCACAGTAAAAACACATAAAACATGCTTCTTACTTTACATAAATAACACATACCGCAACATAGCTTGAGCAATTTCCACCCAAATCCACAGGTTTGTATCAGCAAGACATGGAGGAAACAATGTTGCATTCAGTTTGAGTTGTACAGGAAATGAGATACACGATATAAGATCCTTGAGAAACACAATAGACTTAGAAATCACCCAGTTTGATCCATATTGTACAATGCAAGGATTGGGAAATGCTCTCTTTGCAGATGTCCGTTGTTAGTTTATCTCCAGTTAAGATATGACAAAAGAACACTTTTTAAAACAACATTTCTTCCTTTTTCGACAGAGACTTGAAGATTGAAAATCTGTTGCTGGATGAACAGGACAACATAAAGCTCATAGGTAAGAAAGTTCAGGTACACACAAATGTTCCTTTCCAATGCAAGTGGTCATTTATTCCCGCCACGACTTATCTGTCAAGATTGGCCTTTTCACTATGCAAGAGTATCCTACATCAGACCCCAATAACATCAAATCAAAGCAGAAGGAAATGGCTGGCTCTGTGCGGCATGTGGCAAGGACTGATGGAGCAATCAGCATCTCATTAAAACCAAACAACCTCTCACCTCTGTGAAACTCAACCTTAGCATACAGAGTCCCTAGTTAACAGCTGAGCGTGACAGACGGGGTTGGTCTGTTAGTATAACCATTCCACCCCCCACCCCAGTTTGCTCCAAAAGGGGTGTAAGAGACGTAAAGCCAGCCCTGACACCCTCAGCACCAACTCAGGCTGTCTAGAAAAACGGAGAACAAGTTCAGACGATTCAAAACGCTTCTCTTTTCCTTTGTTCTAACGTAGACTTTGGCCTGAGCAACTGTGCAGGGATCCTTGGTTATTCCGACCCTTTCAGCACCCAGTGTGGCAGCCCAGCCTACGCCGCCCCCGAGCTGCTCTCGAGAAAAAAGTACGGGCCCAAAGTAGATGTCTGGTCAATGTGAGTTCACGTAACCTCATCTCTCTCCTCCCTCTTAACGCACAGTGATTCAGTCCTGATGAATGCTCACAAGTTAATCCTTCATTACTATACTAAGTGTGTGTTTTCCAATGCAGCGGAGTCAACATGTATGCCATGCTCACTGGCACTCTCCCTTTCACGGTGGAGCCCTTCAGCCTCAAAGCCCTGCACCAGAGGATGGTAGACAAGGACATGAACCCTCTGCCCCCTTCACTCTCCTCAGGTACACTAAACCATGATTTAACGCTATAGAGTCTTCTTAAGTTAGCCTTCTATAGTTTTTTCCATAGGACAAAAAGGAGCCTTACAGAATGGCCACCAGTGAATTCCTTTGCGAGCAAAACCTAACCTTCCGTCTGGCTATGAATTAGAGTCTAATAGGCAGCACGCTCTAAAGGTTTAACATGAAGGCAGCCATTGTTAACCTGCTTTTTTGGTCCAGCCTGCTGTTTTCCTATCACATGAACGGAGTCCGATGTTAAACGAATTGCAAAAATATGGGTCGGATGTTTTCAACCAGGCTGATTGTGCTCTACCTTACCTTCAGGAGCTGAGAGCTAAATCTGATTGACTCAGGTCACTTTAGGAGACTAATGGAGACTAACGTTTCTGCTTGCTGGCTGCAGTCACGTTGTCTCTTTCTCATTTCGATTTATTAGGGGTTAGCTTATAGTCTTTCATATCACTGCTGACAAAAACACAAATTAAACTGTGGGGAAACGACATGTGCGCAAGTATTTGCATAATTAAACATTCCTTGCATCTGGATCCTGGATTACAGTAAATACATTTGTTGCTATTGATTATATTTATCCATAAAGAACTTTGTTCAAGGCCTATGACCAGTGACTCAAAGCTAACTATATCAGAATGCACTGCAAATATGAGAAGCAGCTAATTCTTGCTGCAATAAAACATATTTGTTTGGCATTTTTTATATTATGTCAGTTCTTTTACCATCTCTACTGAACGCTGAATTAGGATTCAAACGGTGAGACACAATTTCTATTCATTGTAATTTTTCAGTTTTAGTTATGGCATATTAGCTGACTGGGTACCACAGGCGTTTATGTCTCTGCGTCAGTGTAGTGCATCACAACAGGGTAATTCAGTGCTGGAGCGAGATTAGCCTCATTGTGTAACAGGGGTATTTATTATCAATGACACACAGCTCTACTTATCAATCTACTTATGCAAGACAGTGTGACTCGGACAATTAAATCTTACTGGACAAAGTTGGCTCACCGGACAGTGTGGCTTTGTTTCGTCCAGGTTTTGTGAAAGTAGCGTTGTAGTCCTGGAAGGTCTCGTACTGAGAGAGCATGGCCTCTTCTGTTGTGTACGCCTGCCAAGCTCTGCTGAGGGGTGCATTGAAAGTAACCTACAGATTTGCTGATCTCAGTCTCTGTGGTTAATGAAGCAGTAGCCAAGACAATCACGGTTGTCACTGAAGCAAATCTGATTTAAAGAGGTTCTGACTGCACAGTGTATTTACCATTCATCGTTCTTGCCCACAGCTGCAGTTAGTTTACTGAAGAGCCTTCTCGAACCAGATCCTGCTAAAAGACCCAACATCCACCAAGTTATGGCAGACTCATGGCTACAGCTGGGCAACCCACACACTGGAGTCCCTTACCTGAACAGGTACTTTCATTATTTTCACGATGAGTCCAAACAGGAGGCACAAAGATATGTTTTCTAAGAATAATCCAAACCTTTTTATTTGTTTTTCTTTAAACCAGAATCCATATCGAAGAGATTAATCACACGGTTCTTCTGCACATGACGGAGCGGATGGGCTACAAGCATAGCGAAGTCCTCAGTGCAGTTCTTACAAACCGAGCCTGCCACACTCTTGCAGTCTACTTTCTCCTCAACAAGAAGATGAAGAGACTTTCCAAAGAATATCGCGTGAGTGCGACTGCTGTTTACTCTTTAGCTGAATATGAATTTCAACAGACATTCTTTCAGTATTGTCAGGTATCTTGCATGAGCTGTGGTTGTGTAAGTAATCTGTAATCAGTTTATGCCGGCTGTTTTCAGCGAATTTAATTACCTGGATGGCAAGGTGACCCTCTGTCCAATAACTCTGTTCTAAATTGTGCGCTAATCAATTTTGTTTCCTTATTTGAATAGGAGAAGCAGTACAATATGGAGAAGGAGAAGAAGAGTGAGTTGTTCCAGACACAGTGGAGGAAACACATTGAGAAGGTCACCATCCCCCCCAAGCAGACACCAGTCTATCTCGCTGTGAGCAAAGGTCCCACCAAGGAAAAAAAACAGAAAACAGGTGAGGGATCCAGATACAACAGGCTGAGATCAAAACAGTAACACAAATACTGTGTTGATGTGGGTCGTTCTAACAGTAGTCACGTATACTTTAGAAGCTGTCATCGCGTGGGTATGTTTTACATGTGGAACGGGTTAGTGCTGCTTTAACAGTCTAAACCCTAAGGCCATGCCTGTACAGAGCAGTCTGCAACAGAGTTAAAGTCAACTTCTGCTACTGACCTATTTCTATCCCCCATTCTCTCTCTTGCGCTCTCTCTCTCTCTGACCCTTGCTATGCAATCAAGGTTAGCATTCCAAGGCCTCAAGAATGTTTTTAAATTCAATTTGAAAACCAGATCAAAAGACGATCTGTAACCTTTTTGTGAAGCCGTGATACTCTCAGAAAAAACGAGCTCCATTCGCGGCAACAGCACATTCCAAAAATCATTGTTTTCCTGTTCGTTTTAAATAAAAGTATCAGAGAGATTCAGACCTTTTTCTGAGGTCAGATGATTCGTTGTTTTCTGGTGTTAAACATATTTTACTCGCTGAACAGATCTTTTGAATTTTCTCTTGTTTCATTTTTAGGGTTGGTAAACTCCTTTCTTCGCTGTCACTGAGCCTTGTTTTCTCTCATGTCTCTCTCTCTCAGGGCTTCTTAAAGCCATGACCGGTCTCAAGGAAGCTTACTCAGGTCAGGGTGGCTGTATAGCCTCCTCATCGCTGGAATACCTGGAAATCCACCCCCTATTTCCTCAAGAAGCTCGTCGCTTGGACGCCCAGCCAACCCCAAAAGAGAGCTCCAAAGACGTGAAAGCCGTAGATGTCCCAGCTCGGCCACCCTCCTCTCTCGGGGCTCACTCCTGGGCATCAGCAAGCAAGGAACCCAGCAAAGAGGCTCCACCATCTCCCTGGTACAAGTTGACCAACGGCGCTCTCTCGCCACCCCGCCATGTGTCGGCCTTCCAACCGGACAGCTCCTACCTAAAAAAGGCCACCATTCCCAGCCCCCCAGTGCTCATTGTCAAACCACAACCCAAAAAATGCCCCCCCACCACAGACTGGCCAACACCCAGCCCCCCTGAGTCCAGCAGTGGAGGCAGTGAGGAGCCTGACAGCCCGCAGCAACGCAGCAAGTTCCCTTCCATGGGCATTGGGCAGATCCTAAAGAAGAAGGTGCCGCCGCCATTTACCTTCCAGGTGCCTCCATTCAGGCCAGAACCAGCGGTTGAGGTTGAGTCACCAACTCCCTACCACATGCAAACTCTGCTCTGTGCCTCTGGGGCCCTGAAGACTTTGTGCTGATTAATACGACACACTGCTTATCTCGCTTATTCTGATCTACCAACTTGTGAGATAAATAGTTAAAGGAATAGCTTGACCAAATATGCGAGTGTAACTAGCAATGAACAGAAGTTAGTAGCAACCACTTAGCGTCATTTCATGCTAACAGGTGGTAAACATTGGCAGTTTTGACTGAACCATTCCTTTAAAAAAATAATAAATACACAGAAACTGTATGCAGTAATCGTTTTCACCACCAATGCTTTTATATGATATGAAGCACCAGGGCTTCCAACGTGACTGGGCGATTTAACATAAACCCTCTGGGGAGTTAGTTGACTTCTGTCCTTAATATGCACAGATAGAACAGATGCCTGCCTGTAGAGAGCACGCACACTCCAGCTCCGAACACTGTGTGAGATTTATTACCTCTTACGCAACACTGCCAGCGGCATGTCCGTCACTAAGACAGACCTTCGTGAGCATCAAGAATGCTGACTGCGGCTGCAATCCCTGTTCAAGGATCCGATAAAGACTTTTTTATTAGACTCACTTCACAATAGAGATGTTGCACCACTGCCAGTACAGTAGTTACATGTACCTCGGAGCTCCTGTGAAGCAATATAGCCTGAGAACGTTTGTATACCAACTGTTTTTATTACATAGCTGAGTACAAGTGAGTCAAGCAATTGCTGGATAGTTCCACCTCACACAGACACTCAGGTCTAGCTGTACTTCACAGATGAAGTCTTCTCCCTTTAGCCTTGCTGTGGACCTTTTGCATAACTGCTAACATTCCTTCTCTGCTTCCCTCAAATGAAAGAGGTTGCTGAACTTGTATAGCCTTAATTGCGTTTTGAGCCCTTTGGCTAAAATGGGAGAACCTGAAACATTGTGTTACATTCTGTGTTACATTCGTGTTATCACTTTAAACCAATAACGGGTTCATCATCACTTGTGTAACACGCATCGTGTTGAATGATATGGTAGACTGCGCAATAGTGCATACATATAGGTAGTCCCCAGTGCTGTACATTGCCAAGACATTTTTTTTTGGTCCTGTTCATTGGACGACTGTCGTTCTGTGATGTGAGAACTGCTTGTAAATATGAACTCAAGTGTCTTTCATCTCATGCGTACATGTTCAACCTGCTCTCATCGCACACTACTGTAGTTGAGGTAAAAAGCTATTGGCTTTTCAAAGTCTTCACTTGCACAGAAGGCTAGGAACTGTTTGTTAATGAACTCTTTTCCAACACGAACTTCTTTGCATGCACTGACGGTGTTTTTATGGGATACTCTGTGTCGGTTTTTTGGAGACCTTTCTTTGTACCTCTTTGTTACGAGGAAGAACGGATCCGAGGTCGGAAGTCTTTCGAATTCTGAGGGTCTTTTTTGTATGCTTTTGTATCGAGTCGCCGTGCTTAAGTGAGAAGAGATTTTTATGCTGTAAAAGAAAAGATTTTAACTATTTAATATTTAACGTTTCCAAAACGAATATTTGTGTACTGAGTTTTTTTTTCCATCTATGACACTTCTTATTACACAATAAAAGGGTAAATGCTGACTTACTTGGATATGTCTGTAGTCCAGTATATTTTATTGCCTCAGATGGCGAGCTGCAATGCGAAACGAGGGCATTTGCTGTTGCGCGGTCCGATTTTCCCACGAGACACCTGTGGGGAGCATGAAATGAGTGACAGCTGAAAGACCTCCTGGCCTCATTTAATCCAGTCAGCTGCTTTACAACCATACACCCCCCCCCCACGCACACACACATGTTCTTGTACCCATGTTAAATGAGACGGACGGAAGGGGGGTTCCCCTCATACACCCACACCCAGATCAATTGGAGCAGCTAAGCCGATAAGAGATGTGGCCGCAATAGTGGCTGTAAAGTATATTACAGCAAAGCGCTTTGTTTACAGAGTATGGTGTAGTTATCTTAAATCCCATGGTGGCTCAAGTGACATAAACAGCCCTTAACAAAGACTCCAGTGGCCTTCCAAAACACAAGATGGAGAGTAATAGACATTAAACCCATGAAGACTGTATTAATATCACTGTAACAAAATAATACAGGACAAGACATAAGATGAATCAGAGCTGGCACAAACAAACAGTGAGTGCAGTTACAATTAATGTTATAGCTAAGACTAACACACAGTAAGAAGAGACCAGGGGCGTGTTCCAGATAGCAGGTTATGCTACATAACCGGGTAAGTTCTGCACTAACTTACCCTTGAACTTACCCGGTTATGTAGCATAACCTGCTTTCTGGAATACCCCTCTGATGTGGTTTGACAGTGAAGTCTGATTTGTAAAAAAGACACAGACCTCCCTGCATAAGTAACATTAGGACCATGATGGCCTAAACTGCCTTCATACACACTTAGGACTGGATGCCACTTTCCCCAATCTGTGCCTCTAACTCACCTATCAATGGAGCGCAGAAGGTAAACAACAACAACAACAACAACAACAACAATAGGCACCACTGCAATCCACTCAGATATCAATAAGAGCGGATGACCAAGCCAATCTCTGGCTTAAACTCCATGGCCTTGGGTGTTAAAAGCACTGTAAGCTTTTACTGGCGGTTACCGCAGCTCAGGCCTTCATTAGAGTCAACGTCAGGCCAGAGGCCTCTCGCTGCGTCGGACTCTCATCCGAGTCAATCTGTTCGGGCTTAGAAATCGACTGAGACTAATCCTGTTTTCAAAGAGATTTTCCAGTCGAGTGAAATAACAGTTTCTTTGTGTCTGAAAAGCTGACAATTAATCAGATGTTGGTACTGGAATCATGAAGGTTGCATGTCCAAAATAAATAACACAGATACATCAGATTTTGTGGAGAAACTTCACAGCCATTAAGCAAAAAAAGTTTATTCTCGCCTTAAAGTAAATACCATATGAAAATTCAGGCTATTAAAGTAAAAACTTTACATTGTGAAGAGGTTCCACAAACCTAAAATAAAAAGGACTTTTAAATATAAAAGCTGTCTTTAAAGAATAATCCAGGAAAGAAACCCTGCTCTGCACATTTTGGCGTTTTCCTGTTTTAATATGCCTAGAGAAGATAATTAGGATCCAGGATCAGGGAACAAATGCTACAGAATACAAAAATGTGCTCTTCTAGTCCAGGTGCTGGAGGTCCTTAGTTCTGTGTTTGCCTGCTGCCTTGCCCCCACTTCAACTCCAAAAGGGCTTGTTAATTACACGATTCACTGTATCAGAGGTGTAGAGATAAATTCACAGGGCAGGGGGGACCTTATCGACCAGGGTTGGAAACTACACTCTAAAAAGTTAATATTGGAAGTTAATGATTTTTTGACAACAAATGTGAAATGAAGCATTCAAGATGTGACACAAGACTTTCATATTAATGTAAGGGGCTCAAGGTATTGCATTACATTTTCAAAAATTTGATTCCCTCCATTGTCAGAGGCTCAAAAGTAACCGGACAAAGTAATATATGTATTGTTTTAATACTTTAATACTTTTACAGTACGTTTGTCTGAGCATTTTTCTGAATCTGAGCTGTCCAAAATTCATCCTGCTTCTTCTGTCAGCAGTCACAACATCAGTAAACATCACTGACCACTTCCATTGGCAGCCATACATTTAAATGGAATAATACTGATTTGATGTAAGAAGAAAGAAAGTAAAAGGGTGAGTGTCATGCCAGATGTGTGAAATCTGGCAACCCTGAATAGGCTCCATTCATCCTTTAGTACAGGGGTCTCAAACTCGGTTCCTGGGAAGGCGGAGTCCTGCAGAAATTACAATTTTCCCACCCTGAAGTAACAAAGGCAGAGTTTACTAATTAGCCCATGAGTTGAATTAGGTGTGTTAAATTTGGGACGACGCTAAACTCTGCAGCACTCCAGGACCGGAGTTTGAGACCACTGCTTTAGCAGGATACAGAAAACAAATGTATAGACAGATTTGAACAAATGTGTTAACGAAGCAATAAATGGAAGAGAGTAACAGTGAACTTCCCCAAAATACACAATAAGAACAAAAATAAGAAAAATCATTCAAATGAACGCTTTAATTTTTTTAATAAAGTGTAATAACTAGAGCTGGGCCGTTAACGGCGTTAACGGCGTTAACGCACGAGATTCTTATCGCGCGATAAAAAAAATATCGGCGTTAACGCCCCCCCCTCCCCCGGTCCTCACCTGGCAGGCTATGATGAATTTTACCTTGATATTTTAGAGAAATGTCGAGTTCATGCAGTTTTTGTC
>JBBPDH010000034.1:8962662-8974978 GCA_037974565.1 Clupeocharax schoutedeni | reverse complement strand
CTGTATGGTCTATCCCTATGGCTGTATAATGTAAAATATAATGAATGTCATGAAAAATATGATTTGGAGCTTGGAGCCAAAAACTATGGTTTTTGGTGCCCAAAAAACTGCAATAAAACCATAGGAAACCATAGTGAATTTTGGTAAGGGCAGTAAAAGGTTGTCCATTCATATATTGTAATATATATGGGGAAGTTTCTCGTATACTGAAATATATTTCCTAATATATTGCAATATAAATTCTAGTGTATTGCAATATACGTTTGTTTCGTAAGGGCCCCGATTGGAAATTTGGGCCGGCCAGTGCACGGGTCGATTTTTTTGGCCCAGTCCAGCTCTGCTACCATCCCTCCACACTGCTCCCCAGGTACTGTGTCCCTGGATGCTGTCGCTTCACTTGGGTGAATCAGTCAAATGCAGAGAAAGAATTTCGTGCTGATCACATTGTGTGCTGTTGTGTGTTCATGTATGGCAAATTGTCACTTTATACTACAGAACCATGGTGCACCACAAAAAATATAACAGAACACCACATGTCTAGACAATCCCAAGACTGCTAGGGGCAGCTCTGAGGTACCCTTGAGCAAGGTACCGTCCCCCAAACGCTGTGCTACTGGCTGCCCGCTGCTTCACGTTTGTCATAATGGTCCAGTAAGGACAGGACAAAAGAGAGAGTAGAAAAACATAAGGGCAACAGCACAATCATTTATGGGAAAATACAACAGAAACATTAACAGTAGTAATATGAGTGCTTATAGTAAATACTGAGTAAATATTGTACACGTATGTAGTATTATGACGAACTGTATTCTAGCAGGATAGTCATTAAGTGTGCAAAACCACGATGGAAATAAGATGGAAAGTGGGAGTGCACGATGGAAGTGTGCAAAAATAGCAAGCAGCGAAATGTTTTAAGGAAAATGTAAAGTGCATGAACATATACAGGGTATTTAAAGGGATAACTGGAGAGTAAGTCTGTTTTATGGCAGAACAGTTTAGTGTGTGTATGCAGTGTGATGGGGAGAAAGGGAGCAGTGCAGTTTAGAGTGTGTGTGTTGTACAGTGAAGTATAACGGATTGCTATAATTACATGTGAACACACCACAGCACACAGTGTGAACAATTCTCTACATTTAATCCATTCACCAAGGGGGCACCCATGGAGCAGTGTGTTGGGACTGTATCTTACTCAAGGGTACCTCAGTGGTACCACTAGCAGGCATAGGATTGAACCCCAAAACCTTCTAGCTGTTGTAGTATTGGTCCAGTTCTGATTTAGGAGTCTGATGGCCTGGTGGGAAAATGGTTCCCTATCCTGGTAGTGAAGGCTTGGATGCTGCAAAACTTTCAGCCTGGAGAAGAGGGTGTGTGGGGTCATCCAAAATGCTAATGGCCTTAGAGTCTTGCAATGTGCGCTCTTTGCAGTCTGTGTAGGGAGCAGAAACGCTGCTAGGACTTCTCTGCAATGGAGCTGGTGTTAATGGACCTTGGTGTTCTGGACGATCTCTAGGGAGATATTGATTTGCAGTGGCGAGGGATCATGTCATGCCCTCCTGAAGTTAACATCCATCTCTTTTGTTTTGTTCACAATCAGAGGCAGGTTGCTGACTCTGCACCAGTCAGTTATACCTCCACTCTGCATCCCACTGCATCGTTCCTGCTGATCAAATCCACCAGCAAACTTGATGATGTGGTTTGAAAATGTGCATACCAGCGCAGTAGTGGATCATCAGTGTGAACCAAGCAGAGTGCTGAGCACAGAGCCATGGTGTGGTGATGTTGGAGATGTTGAGCTTTCCCTGTCAGGAAGTCCAGAATCCATTTGCAGAGGGAGGGGGCTCAGATTTCTTATCAGATGCAGAGAAATGATAGTGTTCAATGGTGAACTGAAGTCTATGAGCAGCATTCTAAGATAAGTGTCCTTTTTGTCCAGGCTGTTAAGGGGCAGGTGAAGGGTGGTCATAGTGGCATCATCCATTGAACGGTTGGGGCAATATGCAGCGGGCAGCTGTGCTATTATGTGCTTCATAACGAGTCCTCTCAAAAGACTTCATGATGATTAGTGTGAGTGTGATGGGACAGTAGTCACTGAGCCATAACACTGACAGCCTTTTTGGCATGGGGATGGTGGCTTTGAAGCACGTTCTGCCAGCATGGTCTGCAGGAATGTCATCTGGTCCAGCAGCCTTCTACGGTTGACTCTAGGCAGAGTCCTCTTCACACCAGCCAGTGTACCTGGTCACTGGGAGTTGGAGTGGACTTCTTTGCTGGTATGTTGTTCTGTGCCTTAAACTGTGCATAAAAGTCAATCAGGTGATCAGGAAGAGCACAGTCAATCGGGGATGTCCTGTAGTTGGTCATGGCCCACATGCATGTGTTCGGTTGAACCTTGCTGTTTTCAAGGGAGTCTATTTCCATTGGGCCTGGCACAATTGACGAGAGGCCTGTAGACTGGGATCAGTATGACGAACACATGATCTGAGTAGCTGAGGTGGGAGCAGGGCTTGGCAGGCTGTGCACCAGTGATGTTTGTGCAAACACAGTCCAGCACATTTGCCCCTCACAAATTTAGGGCGAATGTAGATTTACATTTACATTTACGGCATTTAGCTGACGCTCTAATCCAGAGCGACGTACATCAGTGCTTAAGAAGACCACAATTGTTTCTTACCTGAAAAACAGCATAAATCTGAGTCAACTATTTAACTAAGGTACTGCAGTCAGTGCATCTATACAACAACTGTCACATAATAACTAGCCGACACCTAACCCAACAATACATAAGCCATAGAGAAGAAGAAACCTACATGGTGAAAAGATGGGCTTCAAATACTGCTCGTCTGGAACCTCCACTGTTTAAAAGAAGAGACTCTCCTCAGTCTTGGCCCCCAGTGGTGGTATGAACTCCCCCTTTAATTCAGATCCCTTTATGTCTTCAAGACCCACCTCTTCAAGGAGCACCTTGGTGACTAACTATGCCTCGTGTTTCTGCTTATTTATTTCTTCTTCCCCATTTTCACTTAAAAAAAGAAAATCTCTTATCTCCACGGCTTCCTTACTTTTCCCTTAACCTCTGACTTTTCTTTGACAGGGTTTGTTTTGGTGGCAGTAACTTGGTTGAATAGCGGACATTGATTTAAGTATAGCTTTACAGGTTTGAAGAACAAACGTGGACTACTTGAGCACTGATGTACATCACTCTGGATAAGAGCGTCAGTTAAATGCTGTAAGTGTATATGCCACTTACGTGTGTATGTGCAGAAATTTGGTGTGAATGTTGACTACAACTTTGTTTTTGCACCAGATGTTGAGTTTCAGAGAGGCTACTGAAAAGGTCAATTGACATGTGGCAGAGCAAGTTAGTTACAGGGACAGTCCCCTGAAGATACTTAAGGGTACAATGGTAGAAAGTGGAGGTTTGAACCTTCAACTTTGTTGCCATCAGGTTCATTGGCAAATGTTTTACCCACGAAGCTCGTCAGATATGTGATTTTAACGTTAAAGGTGATCAGTTGGTGGCCTAGTGGTTAAGGCATTCGCCCTGTGATCAGAAAGTCCAGGTTTGATTCTACTAGGCACCACTGAGGTACCCTGAGTAAGGTACCGTCCCCACACACTGCTCCCCGGGTGCTGTGTTCATGGCTGCCCCCTGCTTCACTTGGTGAATGGGTTTAATGCAGAGGAAGTATTTCATGCTGTTCACACTGTGTGCTGTGGTGTGTTCACGCATGACCAGATTTTCACTTTCACTTTCACTTAAACACATTCACTCTCATCCATGCACTTTAAATTGGTTACACATCATTTTTTTAATTAAAACTTGACAATCTACTTGACACTCTTTGTTCTTGTTTACAAGTGGAAGTATAAGAATAGCTTCCTTTACTCATATCTTAAAAAAGGTTTCAAAAAATCCCAGAAAACAAAAAAAAAAGTAAAATCTTTTTTTAATCATTGCAAAAATGTCTTTTAAATGATTACATTTCTGGCATTTTGGCAAAAAGACATGAGCAGCATTCAACAAGCCTTCAACAATGTCTACAACAATGGAGAATACTTTTCTTTTAAATGCCTGCTTTGCTCACTCCAGTTAAAACATTTCCTATCCACAATTATTTGTTTAGGAACAGCGACTGACATAAGCGGTACACATACACTATTTGGCATATGTGGTATCACCACTCACGAAAGGAAAACCATAAAAAGAACAATAATAATGACGTTTAAAATTATGGTTCCTGCCAGGCCGCGGAGCCTCGCTTCTGCACCAATCAAAATTCAGTCAGAGCAGGTCTCATGTCAGCGCTTCTGTAACTACGTGCCCCGCCCCACCTCTTAGACTTCACGCCCCGCCCCGATTCGAGACATGTTCACCAGTCCATTGAATCTGAGTGAGATGTTTTTTTTACTCGACAGCCACAAAAACAAAGTACAGAAACATCTAAGAAACTTGCCCTGAGTGGCTGTGCCAGCATGCAGTCCTAATTTCAACCAGTTAGCGGTGAGAAAGCAGACACACCCGTCATATTAGAATGTTGATTTAATTTTTTCTGGTGCCACATAATCTCGTGGGTGACTACACCCGTAATCTAATTTAGGTTAAAAATCAGTTTATACATTCAGACCATTTGGCACTTGTCACGTCCGTGGGGGCTCTCGTCCCCCTCGGAGGAGAGCTACCTTGGAGCACTGACGGGAAACCAGACCAGGGTTCCATGCTGTGATACTTTATTTACACAAAAGGAGAAAACAAACCTGGCGCTGTGGCCGCAAGAAAAACAAGAACTGGAGGTCAGGATAAACGCGCTGAAAGTGAGGCTAACTGTGGCGCTACCTGAGACGATGGACACATGACAAAGCAAACACGAGCAGAACTTAAATACAGAACCTAATCAGACCTAAACACAAGACAGCTGGAACCTAAGAAACACATGAACCAAAAACAGATGACAACAAGAGCACAGAACAGAACCTACAGACATGTCAAAATAAAAGAACCCAGAACATGCACAAACAGAACAGGGACAAAACACCACAAAAGCAGTGTCCCTCACCGGCCACTGGCCGAACCGTCACAGCACTGTTTAAAAGTGAAAGAAAATCTATATGTGCAGGCGCTGGGGCAGGAGGTCGGGTGTTCCAGTGCCCATGGTAAGGTAAAAAAATTGTATTTGGGTGTGTACCAATTCATCAATGTAGGTACTCATTAGAGTACTACTGTCATAAAAAATGTCAACCCTGTTTATTATCTTTTTGCCCCTAATAACATGTCTTCCTGTTCTTCTTACTATACATACCTAATATGCTTACTTCTGACAGATGCTCTCTCTGTCTTTTATGAAGCTTTAGGGTCTGTTCCTAATTAAAGCTGTCTGAGATTTGACCAAATTGATTGCTGCGTTTTGTGGTTGACAGGAAAACAGTCTCAAGAAGGTCAGTGTGTCAGTCAGTAAATATTTTATATCAGCCCACGTTTAGCTTCAAAAGACCGTCGACCTGAAACAACTCCTGCATCTACACGATTTAATTCCTGCATGCCATTTCATTGAGTATTGATTTTTTCTGCTCAGCTCCAGAGGAAAAGCAATCAAACAGCACCCCCACCGCTCTCCTGAGTGTTTTAAGAAGTCTTAATGTATAGCATGGCCTAATGTACAGCACCACTAATTGTGTTTGTTTAAGAGGCTCTTACTGCACTTGTCCCCCCGTCCCCTGGCCCCCACACCAGCCCTGTAGCTCCTGCTAAAGAGGGAAGAGCATGGAGTGTATGTGTGGACTCATCTGTCTGCTATTGACCTCAGCCGTCTTGGTCCCGGTCCCATGTGAGTGTTTTCCAGGTTATATGTTACACTGCTGAAACAAGCTTGTTTTTGAACCTCATCTAAAGAGTCCTGTCTTGCGCTATTAGTTATGCACCATGTCTTATTACCGACATGGGTAATCAGGCTTTTCAGGACGCAGGACGCCTTGGAGCGATTCCATGTGCATAGCTTTTCTCTGTTTTTTTGGTCTTTTTCCCCTAACAATGGACAACAAACAAACTCCATGAAATTTTATACCAATGGAAATTCATAACTGAAAGTCACAAAATACATTAATACATTATACACTACATGCGTTCAATGGCTGCTTTAATTTAACTTAATTGTAGCACTTTCCTTGTGTTAGCTGTGCTATAACCCAGATCTTCCCAAAGTGCATCTGTGGCAGGTTACATTTAACACACTGTTACGGTCGCACCGCCCTCTCCCCGTAGATTCCGCTCCCCGTCCCCTGAGTATTGAGTTCTCCTGCTTGTTTTTTCTTAGTGTCTTTCCTCCCTTCTCCCCTTGTACCCTTTAGAGTCTCCCAGCACTGTTTGTATCGCGCCCCGTCTTGATTTGTTACACCTGTTTCCCACTTTGATTTGTCACACGTGTTTGCCATCCCGTGCACTATTTATAGCCCAGCCTGACCCCGAAACAGCGTGCCGGTATTTGTTCTATTTCGCGTGTGTGTTGCGCCCCATTTTTGTAAAATCGTGTGGTTCTTCCTTTTTGTGTTGCAGGCTCGTGCTGGTCCTCTCTGAGTTTGATATGCGCCCTGGAGTGGCCTGCCTTTTGTTTTCTCACGTTCTGTCTCCTGATACCGGCCTTGTTTATGTTCTATGTTTAAGGTTTCCAGCACAAGCCTTGCTGTTTATTTTCGTATGGTGTTTTCTGTTATTTCCCCTGAGTCAGGGTTCCCCTGTTTTTCTTTGATTTCTGTTATTAAACTTGGTTTTCCTTTTCACGTAGATTGACGTCCTCCCCTTTCCCTCCTACACACGCACCTGACACACCTTAAAACCACCCCATCTTTTTCAGCTAATAGGGAAAAAAATCTCCCTATGTACATTCTATTTAAATTAGGAAACGAAAACAAAACATTTTCAAATTATGTCTTAAATACTTTGAGTATCAAAATATTTACATACTGTAAAAAAATCCATGATCCTCAATACCTTATAATTGTCATTGATACAGATGTAACACATGTAGCTTGCAGTTACAAACTAGAAGAGCAGCACACATACAAGTGGAGATTTACAGACTAGCAATATGAATTTCTATTCACTGCATTAAAGGCAAGAGATTTACATTTATGGCATTTATCAGATGCTTTTATCCAAAGTGACTTCCATTCCTTAACTACAGGGGGCAGTCTCTCCCTGGAGCAACTTGGGGTGATGGGTCTTGCTCAGGGACCCAGTGGTGGTTTGCTGAAGGTAGGATTTGAACTTATGACCTCTTGGTCCAGATGCAAGTATCCTACTAAGAGATGTATGTAATGTTTGTTAAAAAAGCCACAAGGGTATATTAATAATATATGTTCACACTGTATATTAGTAATGTATGAAAACGTAAAGCTAAGGAGTTGCTTGGTGATCTTGTCAAAAAGTGAGGTACAGGATGGCTGATGATTGGTGTATAATTTGTGTAATTGTGCATCGTTATAGTGGAATATAGTAGGTAGGCCTCATAAAGTGGCATGTGAGTAGGGGTCAATAAGTGATACAGCTACTGTTCAACGGTGGCATCAAAATGTTTGTTGGGGGTTGAAGGTGATGAAGATGAAACAAAATTGTTGATTTTTTGGTTTATGGCATGTGATTTGGTTGGTGATGTATGATAAGATATTTACTGAAGAATAAAATTTGCTGAAAGGGTGTGTGCAGGGGGCGTTGGGGTAGCCAACAGATGAAGCAAACTAACTATACCAACTATACTATATCGACTAAGGGGGCGGTAAAGACGAAACTAAAACGATTTTTTTGGTTGCGGGGAGGAAACTGGGTTGACAACAAGCTAAACAAAATAAAATATATGTTGATGGTGGGGGGGGATGCAGGAGGTAACGAAACGAGTTGATGAAGTGAACATCCCTGACATCAAACAAATGCTCTTTTCATCCATTTTACAACGCTTTTCAGAGAGACCCTCCCTAAATGTAGCTGTTGAGGCATTCCCCCCTCAAATGTCAGACAAAGGTCCCCATATTTTGCACCCTGGATACAAATATGGTTGTGGTTTTTGCAGTTTTGGATGGTAACTATGGAAAGGCCTTGTCCTTCGTTCTCACTGGAAGTGATCTCTGCGGACAGGCTCCTTAAAATGATTACATTTTTGCAGCCCTGAGATAGATTCAGTATTTTCTCTCTCACGGCCCCTCTCTCTCTTTCTCTCTCTCTACCACTTGAACCCGTGATGAAAAGTGTCGGCAGTGATTAGAACACTGTGGTGGCCAATTCATAAGAGCAAGAAAGAGCGAGAGCAGGTGTTAACAGTGATACCATTACCAAATGGACATAGTCTTGTCTGTAGTCGGATTCTGTTTCAGATCAGTTGTTGTCTCCCCGTTACGCTATTTCAGGCAACTTCTCTGCCTTTTCGTGTTTGAGAGCAGTTAACCTTGCTGCAACATCTTAACCAGCTGTCCAAGCCTCTTCCTGCTTCAGAAATGGGCCAAGGATGTGTCAGCCATAGCATAAAGAAGTTCTCAGGCGAATGGACGAGTGCAGCCGCTTTGATGTCGGATATCGTATGGCACAGCAGGATGGTTCAACTCAAATCCCACAGCTTTCCACCTTGCCCTCTGAGTTTCTGAAAGTTTATAGCATGTTACAAAACCAGTATTGCACTATCTGGACCTGGATGAGATGGATTCATGAACTAATGGTATGTTGAGGAATAACTTGTATGGCTTCTCATGTAATGTCCGATCTGAGAATATATATTAGCTGGCCACATTTTTAGAAACACTTACATCTCCAGCACAAACTTGACTCACGAATAGCACACAACCAGTGTAATAAGTAGAACTGAATCAATTATGCAACAACAAAACCTTCTCTACAGATATCACAGTGGATTTTTATCATTAAGTGATTACAGTAAGTTCCTGACTTAACCCAAGGAGAGCAGCAGTTCAAATATAGAGTCCTATGGTGGTGGAAGAAAAAAAACTTAAGGTCAAACAGAAGTCATTCTGATGCAGCAACATGACCAGTAAACTGTACACCTACTCTATAAGAACAGGTAGTTCTCACTGTAAGTGGCCCGTTCGGATGCTGTGCTTACAATAATGAGTAAACAGTGCACCGTGGCTTGTCCTGTTACTGTGTATGTTAGCTAGTAACACACAACTGGTTATTTAGTTTAAAATAAAGCTCATTCCGAAAGCATTTCACAATCAGCCCATTCTGGAAACCTATTCTTACACAGCTCATCTAGAAATGTAAAAGTAGCAGCAGGACAACTTGTTACTGATGTACGTCGCTCTGGTAAGAGCGTCTGCTAAATGCCGTAAACATTGTTAAAATGTCCAAGCCGAGTAAATCTGTAACCCAATAAGCTGTAACATTATTCTGCACTTTTTATTATTATAATTAAATATATGTTATTATTTAAATGACATACTCATTAATTAAATTTCGGCAATTGATTAATCCTTGTTAGGCGTAAGGATTCACCCCCACTGTCTTGACAGATGGACCGTTCCCTACCAAGGAGGCACATTGGGCTACGAGCCCGCAGGCTGGAGCTCCATCCAAAGGACCTAGTCCCAGGGGTCAGGTCTGCAGTCCTGCCATGTGGAGAAGTCTGGAGTGAGGTAAGCGGGACCCAGCTCGAGGGGGTGCCGACGAGGCAGAGTCGGTACATGATCCGAGAGCTGTTGAACGGTGGAGAGTTGGAGGAAAGTGATGAGGACCAGTGCTCCTGGTGGTATGGGTGGATCGACGGATATCCAATCCTGGGTCCGGAGCGCTTTGTGGATCCCCACGTCTCAGACTCCGTGGGGGTTCACGTAGGGTCCGTCTTCCACCCGGTCCTCAGCTGCCCGAGAAGCCCGGGGCTTTCTCCGACGCTTCACCGCTCCAGCTCGTCCCCGACTCGCCTCCAGAGACTCACCCTTAGCTCAGGTTCAGCGAGCCTCATTCCCAGCCCACGAGGAAGGGGCTGAAAGGTGGAGCTCTCATGGGGAAAAGGCAGGCCCCTGCGAGAAACAGGAGGTCCCAAAGCCAAAAGGCGAGGCCGGCGTGGAGCAGCCGGAGCGCGTGGCCAGCGCAGAGCAGCCAGAGCGGGTGGCCAGCGCAGAGCAGCCAGAGCGCGTGGCCAGCGCAGAGCAGCCAGAGCGCGTGGCCAGCGCGGAAAAGCCGGAGCGCGTGGCCAGCGCAGAGCAGCCAGAGCGGGTGGCCAGCGCAGAGCAGCCAGAGCGGGTGGCCAGCGCAGAGCAGCCAGAGAGCGTGGCCAGCGTGGAAAAGCCGGAGCGTGTGGCCAGCATGGAGCAGCCAGAGAGCACAACCAACACGGAGCAGCCTGAAAGCGCGACCTACTTGGAGCAGCCCGAGAGAGATACCAGCGCAGAAGAGCCAGAGAGAGCGACCGGCGCAGAGCAGCCAGAGAGCGCGATGGGCGTGGAGAAAGGCCGAGGAGCACACGCAGAGCAAGGGAGCAGACAGCATCTGTACTAGCATAGAACAGGAGACATTAAATGGTAGGGGACAGCAGGACCTCTTAGGCCCTTTAGATGAAGGCCAGGGCAAGTTAGCAGAGCCGTTAACGCTGTTAACGCCAAGATTACAATGAGATTAACGGCGTTAAAAAAATTATTCTATGCCCACCTCTAATAATAACACAAACTGTTCACTTGCTGCCTAATAAACCCCACCCCTTGACAACCCCCCCTGTAATGAGATAATCAATACTCACATCACCTGTCAGTGTTTTTTTTGATATAAAGTATATGGAAGATTCTAGTAAAGGTGCATTCTTTACAAAGTGAGAGTTTTGGTCATAACTGACATACAATCTGTCAAAATAGGTTGCTTTTGCTAAAACGGCATGTGCTGATATTTATAGCATTGATCTTTGTGTCTGTGTCAGTCCAGTCTGCATGATGAGCTTACTTTGGTTTTCAGTGCTGCAGACGCCAGACCCTGACCACACCAGCATCTAATTTCAGATAAACATGGGTGCGTAGCACACGCTCACACGTGCATGCATACACGTATACGCTTGCATGTATACACACACACACACATACACACAATTTCAATGATCTTGTGATCTTCTCAAATGCTCTTTCATTAACTTTGATGTGTTTTCTTTGCCTGACAATCAGGCCACTGAAGTCAATGACCGCAGCGCAGAGGCAAAACCAAACAATACACCCTGCTTAGAAATCCCCTCGCCGCAGCAGGCCGGGCTTTATTTCCGTGTAGCATTTTGTGCCCACATGATCTACTGCAGTCGGAGGGTAGACCAAAATATGTTCAGTTCAATAGGAAGTCAAAGTGTTGTGGCCACTGACTGGTCTCCTCTTCCTGCCTTGCTGACCTGTGTTATATGGAAAACTGACCATCGCACACTCCCATAACCCCGGAAGTGCAGCAAATCTTCATGAGAACCACCCAGAACAACCAAAGTTTCGGAAATGCCTCCACCGCCCATAACTTCCTTCATACACACATGCAAATACGCACACACTCACTCTGATATTACAGTCTCAGGGAATGTAATAAAATTAGCTATAGGTTTAGATCTGTACTTCTAACCTTACCTCAGTTGTTCCAGTGTTGGTGGAAACTCGGCACAAATGCGGCTTCAGGTTTTAATGTGCTTTTATAAATGCGAACTTTATGAAAATGAACCCAAACGAATCTTCCAATGTAGAAATGAACCTTCCAATCATGCGGTCAGTGTCATGTTTAGGCCTGTTGTTGTTTCAGCAGCACTCTCAAGTCCATCAAACAGCTGTGAAAAATATGCTGTCAGATGGATGTGGAAATCCTGCCACACCCCTTCATAACTTTCCAAAACCCACTCCCGTTAGATCTCCCCTTTGTTTAGCCGGCCGACCCTGAGATGGTGCGCTGGGTAAATATTGACAATCAAAGTGAATTCCGTGGTTTTGTTTGACCGGTGTAGCACTAACAATGTAAGAACAACAAAAGATTAATCTCCAAGGAGGTTTTCTTTGTTTGCGTCTTTGCTGCACAAAAGGCCCATAGGCCGGCAATATTTCTGATATGATTCATGTGTTACGACTTCGCAGTGGGATGTATCATGGAAAAGCTGCTGCTGCTGGTTTACATGGACTGTTATGAGCACAGCAGGGCTGATGAAATTGTCTTCAGTCAACCTTGATTCCTACCAAGCCGTCTTCCTTCACCATGAAGATCCAGCTCCCTGCTAAACTGAGAATCACGTAGCCTGTGAAGAGAGTATACACTACCGGTCAGAAGTTTTAGAACACCCCAATGTTTCAAGCTTTATTTAATTGAATTTTAAACAGT
>JBBPDH010000034.1:8814443-8825207 GCA_037974565.1 Clupeocharax schoutedeni | reverse complement strand
AGAAAAGGCAGATATGCTAATTTTCCTCAACAAGAACTGTTAAATTGCATTTATTGTTAACAAAACAGTTGACTGTTCGATTTGAATCATTCTGCATAAAGTTTGTTTTGCTATTTAAACAGTTTGTTCTTTGTTTTTTATACCTTTGTGGAGTCGAAATAGGGAATCGATAAGAACCGGAATCAATTAAGTGGTACCGGAATCGGAATCGCAAAAATTCGAACAATACCCATCCCTAACTGTAGCCCCCCATACCCCCTGTAATTTGAACCATATCCTAAACCCTCAATAAAGTTCCTTCTTTTTCTTTAGCTGGTGACCCTGATGGTGACTTCCAGCTGGACAGTAGTTCAGGAGTACTGTCTACTTCTCGGCCTCTAGACCGGGAGAGGAAGAATAGCTACATTCTGAAAGTGGTTGCGCAAGACCACGGTACCCCGCCCCTCAGCAGCACAGCCACTGTGGAAATCACTGTTCTGGACGTCAATGACAATAGCCCCAAGTTCAGCAGTAACAGCTATTCCGTAGATGTTTCAGAAGATGCTGCTGTTGGGTCTCCAGTGCTGGACGTGACAGCCAATGATGCGGATGAGGGGCAGAACAGCCAAATCTTGTACTTCCTGAGCAATGAAGCAAAAGGTGCTTTCACCCTGAACCCTGACACAGGTAGAATCATCACATCTGCTCTGCTGGACAGAGAGAAAACAGCCTCCTACAGCTTCCAGGTGTGTGCGGTCGACCTATCCCCGGCTGCGCCCCGTAACACCACGGCGCAGGTCACTGTCAACATCCTGGATGTTAATGACAACGCGCCCTTCTTTATTCAGGACCCTCTCATCATCAACGTGTCCAGCAGGAGTGTGTCCAGTCACCAAGTGGTGGCCACCATGAGAGCAGAGGATAAGGATTTCGGGGCCAATGGCTCCGTGTTTTATCGTTTCGCCATGCCTGTGCGAGGCTTCTCCATAAACTCCCTGACTGGAGAGGTCCAGACCACAGAGTTGCTGAGCACCTTGACCCAGAGCCAGCGCACCCTCATCGTGGAGGCTATGGACCAGGGCAGCCCTGCCCAGTCCTCCCTGGGGGTGGTCATTATTTATGTGAAGGAACAGGACTACCAGGGCATCCGCTTCTCACGTACCACCAGAGATGTCAGCATCCAGGAGAACGCCGCCAAAGGTTTGTCACAGTTTGAAAAGGGCAAACACGTAGACATCTGGTAATGTTCTGTAATCCTGTGCTCTCCAGTAGTGAATACTGGGCCCTGACACTTACATTCAGAAACACTCTGTAGGAAATTACACTTTTATTTGACTGTATGTTCAGACTACGCCTTTTTCTTGCAGTTTCACACAATAGCTCTAGCGGCCGAATACGCATGTGTCCCATACTTACACATTTATACACAATTTTACATGGACTGCCCTGTTCTGATTCAGCAGGGATGAATTCACGTTAATTTCACTGATTTGATCTACTAAACCTAATGGCTTACCGCTCAGCTGAATCAGATTTGTTTCAGGAGAGAAATGAACTGGACACCAGCCCTTTCAGGAGCACAGCTGGGCACCCCTGCTGTTTTCTAGTGGATCTATGGTGTATTATGTAGACTACACCTCTGAATTAAACTCTCTCTCGGGTTTTGTCTCAAGGACAAAATTTACTTGCAGATGGCCTAAAAATAGACATTAAATTACAATCTGCAGATCGTCTTTCTTATTAGTGAAGCCACCATTGCCGTTCTCCAGCAAAGTTTCACACAGCTCTGAAATTCAGACTCTTAGGTCTAGTGACTGTGGATCGCGGTACTGAGCTGCAGTCGTCTTCTGTCCCTCAGGTACCACCGTGGCCCAGACACAGGCGCAGTATCCAGACGGCACACGTAGCGGTATCACGTACAGCATCTTCAGCGGGAACAGACAACAGTCTTTCAGTATCAGCTCCAGCACAGGTCAGTTACCACAGCACTCAAGTTTCGGTTGAATCTAAGACTGACTTCCCAGGCTTTACATATGATTGACTGATAGGACTGTGCAAGGAGTTCTTCATTAAAACCTTTTTTTATCAGGGTCAGATTCCATTGTGAACGTTTATATGGTCAGATGTGCAGCAGACCTCTGAATCTGTGACATATATGAACCATTGGTCAAGTTTAATAAGGTTGAACTTTTAGAGTTTCTCAGGCAGAAAGCATGTATCAGAAGGTAGTGATTAACTGTGCCATCCCCTGCTTTCTTTCACAGGTGAGATTAGGGTTCAAAGCTCCAGTGGCCTGGATTTTGAAGATGCTCCAAGACTCCGCCTAGTGGTAAAAGCTGAAACGGCGACTTCCAGCTCCTTCATGGCTGTCAACCTCATTCTACAGGACATTAATGACAACCTGCCCCGCTTTCAGCTGCAGAATTATGTGGCGTACATGCGTGAGGCACAGGGCTATGACTCTCCTATTATTCAGGTGTCTCATTAATCTCCTTATTACTTTCCAAACAAGTGAACACAAGCCTTATATACTTTACTAAGACATTACAAATGGCATTGTTGACTTTTTATGTTGACAATAAGACACCGCTGCTGCAGTAAGTCATTTTCGAGTGTTCTCTGTCAGGTCGTAGCTGAGGATTTGGACCAAGGCCCGAACGGTCAGGTCACCTACTCCATCCAGTCCTCCAGTCGCAGCGGCTTATTTAAGATCGACCCCCTGACAGGCAGCATCACCACAGCAGCCATCATGGACCGAGAGATCTGGATGCAGACCAAGTAAGTGCTGCTTTTGTGAGCGTGTATGTGCGTTGTGCTTTGCAGGCCAGGGAAGTCGAAGCTCGGCAGGTTTTTTATATCCTTGCGTTCTGTGGAATGTACTTGTCCTCCCCTCGCAGGCCGTTATCAGCTTGCGCCTGATGTGTTCAGGACCTCGCAGTCTTTACCATGTGTTTCCTTTCAGAAGTGCTCCTCCGATCTCTATCATGCTGTGAGGTTTTCATTTCCCATGTCTTGGGTTATGCTGGAGATTTGAAACGTATTGTGAATATGATCCTTCGTCCCTATTGAAAATACTTCTCAAATGAAGCAGGAGGAAAGAAATGATGACTTATCAACACTGACACTGAAAATATCATTTTATACTTACGGTTCAGCAGTTGATTTTAAAGGAATCATATGTTACTGTTTTAATATATTTATTTTTTATTTATTTATGACCACTTAATTTCTGTGATTTTATGCACCAAAGCCATATTTTGTCCAACGTTTTACTGCTTGGCAGTTTTATCATCATACCTCATATATGACTGATTATAATATTTTAAAAATGACAGCATGAAACAGAGAGTGTGTCACGGTTAGGCCAGTGGCCGGTTAGGGCCACTGTTTTTTGTTAGTTTTTCAGGTCTGTTTTGCTCTGTTTTCTGTTCTGTGTTCTGCGGGGCTTTTATTTTGATGTGCTTTCTGAGTTTTGCTTATATCACGTGTTCTGGTGTTTCACCTGTTTGTGTTTGCCTACTGATTTCTGTTTGCATTTAAGCCCTGTCTGTTTTAGTTCTCACTGTCAGTCCATCGTCGCTGAGCACGCCTTATGTCTGCCTTGTTCCTGCCCTGTGTTTACCCAGTTCCTGTATCACGTTCTCGTTCCGATATGGCCCGCGTGCCTTTTTCCTTTGTTCCTGTTTTTGAGTTAAATAAACGCACCGCAGCATGGAGCCCTGGTTTCCAGCCTGCTTCTTCCAGGGTAGCTCTCGGTCGTGGGGGAACTAGCCCCCTCGATCGTGACAGAGTGATGTTTACGTCCCGCAGGAAGCATTTTTTTAAAGTATAAAAACATTTTTTTTCTTTTGGCTTGGCATGGGCTCTTTAAATGTGCTGTAAATTACACTTTTCTCAAACAGTGAAAACAGCATATTGTGTGTATGTGTGTGTTTGATGCAGATGTAGGGAGTTTATCTCATTTTCTTTTAATTCTTGGTATTTGTCTTCTTCACATTAGGCTAGTAATTACAGCTACAGATCGTGGCAGCCCTAAGCTTGCTGGTTCAGCCACCCTAACTGTCATCATTGTGGATCTCAATGACAACAGCCCTACAATCCCCCTGCCGAGGGAAGTGCGGGTGCCAGAAAGTGAGTGAGATAACCGTCTGCATGTTAATGTGAATGAATCAATATCAGATTATTCCCCCTGAGTTGTAACAGCACTCGTTTGCCGGGCTTCAAGCCTCCATGAGCATGTGAAACTGCTGAGTGCTCTTATATCCCTACCTGTTTCTTTTCACTGTACACCCACTAACAGTGTGTTATGTGTCTCCCCCAGACTCACTTATCGGCACAGAGATCACCATGGTAACAGGGAACGATGTGGATTCTGGCCCAGCGCTGTCTTACTCTCTCCGTCTGGACACTCCCTCGCAGGGCAAGTTTGGAATTCACCGCTATAACGGCCGGGTGTTTCTGACTGCTCCGCTGGACTTTGAGGAGAAAACGTGGTACACTCTAACAGTTCAGGCCTCAGACTCTAAGCATCAAAGTGTGGCCAATCTGACTGTACTGGTGGAGGATGTGAATGATAACGTACCTACGTTCACACAAGACCTATACCAGGTAAACTGCAGCAATAATGCAAAGATTTCAAATCTCGGGAAAGGTAAATATTTAGGATATGCCCCTCGTACTATTAGCAGACTCTTGTAGTATGTTACTAATTTAGTTGAAAATGAGCATAATGGAAAAGAAAAATAGAGAGTTTTTTGTGACACTTTATTTGTACTTTTTTTCTGAAGATTTATTTGCAGCTATATTTTCCTCATAAAACAGGCGAGTGCTAATTTGCACTAATTCATCAGATGCAGACAGATGACCTTCCCAGCTTTTACACAGTATTAAATTTGATAGACAGATCAAATACATTTTCCTCACATATTCCAGAATACACACAGAACTGCTATTCATAGCTGTTAAAAAAAAATGAATAGATGAATGACTCTGGATGTACATGTTGCAGTCAGCTCATTACTCAATGGTGGTTGAGGAAATGACATCAACAATTTGCAGAAGGAGCTATTTATTAAATTAGTGGGGAAAGGAGTAAGGAAATGTTCTTTGCTTCTGAAGTTACCCTGGCATACTGTATACATTAATAATTGCTCTTTGGTGGTTTCCCAGGTGACCCTGCCAGAACATTCTCCTCCTGGCAGCCCTGTAGTGACAGTAACAGCCACAGATCGGGATTCGGGAGAGAATGGAAGGATCACCTATCGAGTGATGTCATCGTCCAAGATGGGCTTTTATATTGACCCCAATAACGGTATGAGGTTTTGATCTGTTCTATGCTGTTTGCACTGTGTAAATTAAATGTATAAGCCAATAAAATGTCCATTTCCATATATATTGTTCTTTACAGGAACATTGTTTATCAGTCACAAAGCTGAGTTTGATCCAGAGCGTCCTTCTGTGAGTGTTGTCATTGAGGCTCAAGATGATGGGAAGCCGCCTCTGTCCTCCATTGCCACCGTCCAGATCCAGCTCACAGATGTGAATGATAATGCACCCATGTTTCATCAGTCTGAATACAGAGCCATGGTGTCTGAGGACCAGCTACCTGGGGCTACCATTCTGACCTTGGAAGCAGTGGACGGCGACCTCTCGCAGGAAAACTCAGGCTTTGATTTTGCAATCGCAAGTGGAAACGTAGGGAACGCCTTTCAGATCGAGAGTAGTGTTCGTTTCATAGAAGGTCATGGCTTTCAGACAGTTGGCACACTGATCCTGGCAGAACAGCTGGATTTTGAGGTAACGGCTCACTACAACCTCACCATTGTGGTTTCAGACCGCGGCGTTCCCCAGCGCAGCTCCAGTGTGCCTGCTGTCATCACTGTGATTGATGTCAACGACAACCCTCCTGTATTCAGCCATGCTGAGTACATAGTGGCTCTGAGTGAGGGGGCTGCAGCAGGCACTGAAATCCTTCGGCTGTCTGCAACTGACCAAGATTCAACCCCCCATGCAGAGATCCAATACAGTATTAGCTCTGGAGATGAGAAGGAGCTGTTCTCAGTAGACCAGTGGACTGGCGCACTGCGACTGCAGAGGCCTCTAGACCGAGAGACTCAGCCTTCCCACGTAGTCATCATTCAAGCCTCAGATGGCTATGGTCACTTTGCCCTGGCTCCTATCAATGTGGAGGTAAAGGACGTCAATGATAACAGGCCCTACTTTCCTGTTGAGACCATGATTGCGAGCATCCGAGAAAACCAACCACCTAAATCGTCAGTCACAGTGTTGCACGCAATAGATCATGACACTGGAATCTACGGACAGCTGAAATACTTCATAGTAGACAGATCTGGTCAAGGAAAGGACCCCTTTGTGGTAGATCAGAACACAGGAGAGGTGCGTTCCCGTCAAACCTTTGACTTTGAGAAAGTGAACTCCTTTCATTTTATGGCTTTAGCTGTAGATGCAGGCAACAACTCTGCCACAGTCACTGTACAAGTCTATATCACTGGGGAGGATGAGTATGATCCAATCTTTACCTCTTCAGTATTCTCTTTTGAAGTGCCAGAGGGAGCTAAGAAGGGCCAGAGTATTGGTCAGGTGCAAGCCAATGATGAGGATGGTGGTGTGGATGGGATTGTGTTCTACTCCATCCCAAACAGCTCTCCATACTTTGAAGTTAATAAGACCACTGGTGTGATCTACCTCAAAACGGACAGCTCTGGGAGTTCTGGTGGAGGAAGCCGCTCCAAAAGGGAGACCCGCCTTATGACCATGGATGTCACAGCCCACAGTCCATTAGAAACATCAAGAGTCACAACTGCTCAACTTACTATTGATGTTACCAACACTTCTTTTGGACTTGCAACTGACTTTAACATTCTCCTGGTCAGCATCATTGCAGCTTCTCTTGGCGTAATAGTCATCTTAGTCATAATTGCAGTCGCGCTGTATTTTGTAAGGTCCAAACGCAAGAAGAAAGGGCAGAACACTGGAGCTGTGGATTCAGGCACAGCATTGCAGCAACTGGACGAATCTAAATCTACTGGTGGGGAGAGAATCTACCACCAGACCCTCCCAGGGTATGCTGGAGATCAGGGTGGAGGTGGAGGTTCTTATACCAGAGGGGGCTCCTTGGACCCATCACACTCGAGCGGCAGAGGATCCGCAGAAGCTGCAGAGGACGATGAGATCCGGATGATAAATGAGTATCCCAGAGTAGCTAGCATTACATCGTCCATGCAAGAGCACATCTCTGCTCGGGGACCTGACTCGGGAATCCAGCAGGATGCAGACCAGCTCTCTGACATCTCCTGTGAGCCAGGGGCACTGGATGCCAGCCAGTGGTTCAAAGGGAAGAAACTGGGGAGTGTAAGTGGCACGTTGCTCTCAGGGCAGTTTCCCATCTACAGAGATGAAGGTGGTGGCTATCTTGGAGTTGGCAGAGGGCTAAACATATCCCATCCCAAGGATTACGCCTTTCCTGAAGATGGCAAGCCCTCAGTAGATGGCTCCCTCACAGCTATTGTTGCTAGTGATGAGGAGTTACGAGGCAGCTACAACTGGGATTACCTTCTTAACTGGTGCCCACAGTTCCAGCCCCTTGCTAACGTCTTTACAGAAATTGCAAGACTGAAAGATGAGAGCATGCCCCCTAACAACCCACGGCGACCCTTCCAACCGAAAGCCAAGACGGATCCTAAACCGAGAATTGATCCACCCCCTCTCATTACCTCAGTAGCTCACCCTGGTGCCAAGTCTGTTCCGCCAAAGCCTGCCATGGCACGGACGTTTCCACACCTAGCGTCCCTCAGACGGTCCCCAATAAGCCATGAGGGTTCTATCTCATCTGCAGCCATGTCCCCCAGTTTCTCCCCTTCTCTGTCCCCTCTGGCGACCCGGTCACCAGCTGTTTCACCTTTTGGTGTCACACAAGGCCCCTCAGCCTCCATAATTAGCACCACAGGGCACTCCATGGAGCACAGTGATGAGGCGGAAATGAGGATTTAGTTGGATTTCTTTTTTATTGTGGGGAGCAGTTAACTCTTGTTCAGTGAAGGCAGGCAAACCACTAAGGACTTTATTTTTAAAAAATAAATGACAAGGGATTCGCTTCATAGCTGTCTTTGTGACACAGGTTTCTGTTTACTGACATTAACAAGGGTTAAAAACTGCTGCTGTGAAATGACGATACCCTTCAACAGAGCCAATGCAGAGTCTTGACCATTTTTATTTGGTTTCGTGTCCCCTCACTGGCTGGCCAGCGAGATAAGGATGTAGCTCATTTGTTTTTGATACCGATGACTGCTTTAAAATGCCAGTGCTTTGCAGAGTCCGTCCAAGATGGCTGCTATCACCACACTTTTTGGACTATGTTTGAACTCTGTAAATGAGATTGAAAGAGTTATCATTGCAAACACGCACGGCTGACTTTCACATATATACACATGTTCGAATGGCATTTTTCATTGTTACATTGCGTAATATCCCATGTCTCTTACAATTCTGAACAAGAAAATGCCATTACCTCGCATTTAAGAGGCGCTCACTGCATTTACATTCTGTATATTTGTATGTATGCTAGCCATAGTGTGTCTGCCTTATTGCTGTATAGTGTTTAGTATCATCATGCTGTATGACTGTTGATTTCTGTGTGATTTGTACTCTGTGATGTGAATGACTGGGAAGTGTTGTGTTTTGATAATTTATATAAAAGTCAAATCATGGAGATGCATAATGTCATATGATACTTTCCCTCCACTGTTCACTGTATTATACATCTTCCAGCATCATAGTGGAACTTTCAGCAGCATAGTGGAGCTTGACATGGCCTTATTTTGGATTGTCTTGAGGCTTAGATGCAAAGACACTATGTGAAAGGGTATTCCCGCACCGTGCCAAGTGAAGACGAACATCCCTTTCTCTCTGCTTTTTCTAGGTTTACTTATGTGTGCGTATTCTCTTTATCTTAGTTATTCTCTTATCAAAGGGGGGGGGGTTAATACTTCAGCTCTTCTAGCAGATAGATTTGTCCCTTGGTTTGTGAATTATTAACTGAAACATCAATGAGGAAACTGAACACCAGGCAAGCTGCCCATACTAGTAGTGGCCAACAGTTTTGGACTTGCTAAGAACACATCAGCACATGAGATACACCTGTTGGAATAAATGCATTTTGGGATCAGTTCTGGACATTTAGAACAAAAGCTTAAAAATATCCATAATCTTTTATCCATGTATCCTTTCCACTGCAAAGAGGATTGCAGGAATGATTGCAGCAAATGGACGTCTTCTCGTTTTCCTGGATGTACTCCTGTCTTCTGGCCTCCTCTAGGGCATGCTTAATACCAACACTGCCTCAGGCTAGTTTGGTCCTCTCCTAGTCCACAGTACAGATACAACAAGAAAAAAGGCCTATAGTTATTAGACTGTTTATTCCAGCTAATAAAATGTTGACCTCTGTTGTTTAGGAGTGTGGAAAGGATCCATTTTGAAAAAGGTTTGACCCAAAAACCGCTGGCAGAATCCTGGCAGCACAGTGGTAGAAATCATCTGTACATATATTTAAAGGAGCCATTAAATTCCTACTGATTTCTTTTGTCAAACCATTCAGTCTTCCCTCCTCTTTTCCTGTTGAAGTCGAATGGAGTGCTGGCAGGGGATATATAAAGCAACTGAGGACTAAACAAGCTCTAATCATCTGGCTTTCAGAAAAGACTCGTAGAGGTCAGAGTCAAATTTGTCCTTCATTAAAAAGCTATTGGCCTGGAAAGAGCATGTTGAAACTGCATGCATTTGGGAGGCTAGGGTGTGTCCAGTTGTTAACTATGGCCACTAGGCAGAATTCATTTATATTTTAGGCAAGAAGCAAAGATCAGTTCAAATGTTAAATGATTCTGGCACGTAAACAGACATTAAATATGGTAAAAACAGGTTTGAGCATGATGTACTGAATCTATAGACGACTGATAAATTAAAGAGAAACCTGAAAAAAAAGCATAAATTCTTCCAGACCAGTGTACCAAAAAAAAAAATACAGCTAAGGCAGGGTTCTCAAGACACATGCATCTGACTGTCTTCACATGCCACACCTCCGATTTCTCATGCAGAATCTAGGCTGCCCATGGAACACCAACGTTGGGTGCTTCTCTGTTATCCTCGCAACAACCCCCCCCCCCCTCCTTCCCCGCTCAACGTTCGGCAAACCAACCCCCCGCGCGCGCGATCGGCAAACCAATCCCTAACCCCCACCCTCCTCGGCCACACACCCGGAAATCTTTTTTTGGGAAAGGTTTTGGGAAAACTTGAGAGTCTTGGCTAAGGCATTAAGATTCAGATTCCAACCTTCCAGTCCAGTTCCTGGTATTTAGAAGCTACACCAAAATGCACTGAAGCTGCTTGTGATGGCACTTCACCTTACTAAGATATGGGGTTTTCCTTTTCACTCCTGTGTACATTAGAGATGCTCCGATCAGTATTTTTGGGGCCGATCACGAAGATCATGATCTGCGGATTGCCGGTCACTGCTGATCACAGAATGTAATCTGTAATGTATCTGTAATCTACCAGCTCAGCTTGGTGCAACTCTCCTCACTTTTTTACTTTTCTGCATCTAAAATCTGAACGTTAGCATTAGCGCTAGCGTTAACATTAGCATTAATGCTAACGAACTCGAACGTTGCTTCTTTAAGCCTTGTCTGGTGCCAGCTGGCAAACAGTCACAAACCAAGAAATAAAACCCCTCTGATTTCATCCCCATGAATTCCATAATTCTGAAGGTGATGT
>JBBPDH010000034.1:8725039-8735963 GCA_037974565.1 Clupeocharax schoutedeni | reverse complement strand
CGAACCAGCTGCCTCCGCTCGGGCTTGTATTTCACTGTTTGCCGACATTATCCAACTCGAAAACACATTGGAAGTCCTGCCCCCTCCGCTACGTAGTCAAAATGGTGCCCGTTTAGTGCAAATAGTGCATCATCCGGGTATTTTTTTTAGTGCACTGAATTTATCTTGGTTTTCAGTGTGAACGCACTACGCACTAAAAATCGCGCACTAAAAGTGCGTAGTGCGCGGTTTCGGACACACCGAGGGTCAAAGAAGTCAGGAACACGGGACACATCTAGCTCTGAAAAGAAGCTCTATAAAGATGATGGACAGACAAAGGAAGGACTAACAGAAACAGGTTTAAATACCTAACTAATGATCACAATAACATAAGACAGCTGGAACACATGACACAAGGACAGAAAACCACATGACCACATGAATACCAGACACAAGCACAAAAAAAAGAAATGTCAAAATAAAAGCCCCAACAGAAACCCAGAGCAAAACAGAACAACACAAGCACTGAAAAACTGAAAAGCAGTGGCCACTGACCGAACCGCGACACAAATGTCATCTGGAAAAAGACTCAAATCTGTTGGGGAAACTGTTGGGGTGATTAAACCGAGTGATGACAGTCAGCAAATGCTTAATGAAAATTTGACATTTTTAGTTGAAAAAGTTGAGTCCTTTTAAGTTTGTCCATACTTTCTGTACGATACAATTGTTGATTGTCTCATTGTCTACGTGTCTCTCCGCCTTTCTTTTCATCCCTGTTAAATATTTTTCTATAGTATCTCTTAAGGGTTTGTTCACTGTACTTCATATTAGAGCCTTGCATTGGGAGTGGGATCCCACGGGACCCAAAGCAAATCTTGCGGCATTGGGCGGGTTTAAGGTTGGTGCGTGCGGGAGCGGGACGGAACTGGAGGGACACATTTGTTTGCAAAATGGAGGATGCAGTAGAAGTTGTTGATCAAATGAAGCTGGAAGAATATTTAGCAAAACTTCCGCTAAGAGCAAAATGTTAGTGATCCGTTTAGGACAGCACTGACCCACAGCAGTGCGCACTACACACTAAATCTCAGTGAACTTTTAGGGCTCAATGTTCAATGTTTTGTTTTTGTTTTCACCTTTTAGACACACTTCCTGAAATGGTTATGTATCACTATATAAAATGGAACATTGTATCATAAAACCAGGAGAAATTTACATTTACTAAAATGACAACAGGAAACTAATTAATTAATAAATACATTACAAAAATACAAAAAGGGCCAAACTAAGCCCCAACAATTTCACCACTCACTTTCTCTCTGAAAGGTAATTTGAATAACAAAATTGGTGAAGTTTAAACAAAGATACATAACCAAATTTAGACAGAGCTCAAACCAAATAGCAGCTATCTAATCTGCTATTTGCTGTTGTGTTTTATTAGATTTAACATGTTTTAGGTTCAAAAAGAGTTTTTTTTTAATAGAGTGTAAACTAAGGGAAAATGTTGAAAAAAATGTTTGGGCGCCCTCCTGTGGAATGTTTGAGAAATGCATGGTACTTGAACATGTGGTACTTGATCAATGCCCTGTCTTGGCCCTGGTGTGCCTTCCTGCACATTTTGGAGTTCATGGCTCTCAAACACTCAACTAAATTATCACGCTCCTGAATTGAATTGCTTTTGGTAGAGCTTGGAAAACTAAAATGTGCATGGCAATGGTACTCTGGGAGTCGGAAATTGGGTGATTATAATCTGTATTTGTTCTTTAGAGCAGAAGTGGCTTATTAAGATATACACACTTCATGTTCATTTACATTTGGAAAACTGTGAAGGGAACTGTTGGTCATTTGGAAGCCATGTGTCTGTATGTGTGCCTGTGTGTGTAGGTGCTGCAGGCACAGCTGTTGTCGCTGCAGCAAGGCAAAGAGAACATCCAGAGCAGCTGCAGCTTCACAGAGCAGGCTCTGAGTCATGGGAGCGCCACTGAGGTGCTGTTGGTGCAGAAGCAGATGAGCGAGCGGGTCAGTGCTCTCGCCCGCCACGACTTCCCCGAATACCCACGAGAGAATGCACATCTTGAGTGCCAAGTGGAAACAGAGGGGCTGCGGCGCTCCATCCAGAACTTGGGTGTGCTGCTGACCACCAGCGCCGTGGGGCACACAAGTGTCGCCACTGGAGAAGGCCTACGCCATGCTGTCGTTGGCCAGCACGTCACCGTCACGGTCACCACCAAGGACAAAGATGGAGAGCTGGTGCGGAGCGGAAATGCAGCTTTAAAAGCAGAAATTACAGGGCAAGATTGTGGGAGGGGAGTTGAGGTGGAGGTGGTCGACAATAAGAACGGCACATATGAGGTGGGCTATACGCTGCGGAATGAGGGCGAATACTCCATTTGTCTGATGCTGTATGGGCAGCCTGTGCGGGGCAGCCCCTTCAGGCTCCGTGCTGTCAAACCCTGCGACATACCCCAGTCTCCAGACGACGTGAAGAGGAGGGTGAAGTCACCTAGCGGAACCGGAGGCCACATCAGACAGAAAGCTGTGCGCCGGCCCTCCAGCATGTACAGCACCACAAAGAAGAAGGAGAACCCAATTGAGGATGAGCTCATCTACAGAGTCGGTAAGACTACCAGGAGTGGCTGAAAAAAGATGAATGCAGCTAGAACTTGGGGCTTCTAGCCCAATCCACCGCGGCGCATCATAGTCTTACTGTTTGTGAGGTGAAGAAAACTATGCAACACACGGCATCTTACTGATTTAGATTTACTGTTCATGGAGATTTCTGCTACTTTTCTGCCACAACGCGAGTGTTCGACTCCAGTGTACCAGATTTAACCTTTTTAGGTTCATGAAAGTATGGAGAAATAATGATGTTAGAAGTAAGAAACGTAAAGCAGGGTAAAACCTAAAATCTACAAGTACTTGATTTTTTATTTATGCGTTTGAAAGACGCTTTTATTATTGAATCGTGTTACATCAGAATCAGAAAACTTTATTTATCCCGGAGGAAATTGCTCACATCACGACTGCACACTCAGACAAGACATAACAATACAGAATAAAAATAAAAATACCTGTAGAGTTGTTAGTCTTGCATAGGGACCCTTATTTGTGAGTGGTTAGTGTGGTAACTCCACAGAAAAGGAAAGAAAAGGGAAGTGAGCTGTGAGAACATAATTGTGATTATTGAATCTGACTCCTGCTCGGTACACTTCTTAATATTTGTGCTTTTTATAATACAATTAGAATAGAGGCAAAAAAAAGATTTAAGTTTTTTGTAGGTGTTTTTTTTTTTTTAGTTAAGTGTGTTTTTCCTGTGTTTATGCATCATAGGCACAAGAGGCCGGGAGAAGGGCGAGTTCACTAATCTCCAAGGCATCTCCACCTCTAGCACTGGCAGAGTAGTGGTGGCAGATAGCAACAACCAGTGTATACAGGTGGGTCCGGTTATTAAATCCTAAATCATCTGATCAATCAACTTCTTTCTGTGCTGGAAGAAACTGGCACTTATTTATATCATGTGTACACATGTTGACTGCTGAGTGCTAGTTTTTCTGTACGTTTCTTTCTGTGTAGGTGTTCACTAATGATGGGCAGTTCAAGCTGAGGTTTGGGGTGCGTGGCCGCTCCCCTGGGCAGCTGCAGAGGCCTACAGGCGTAACTGTAGATATGAATGGAGACATCATAGTGGCTGACTATGATAACCGTTGGATAAGCATTTTCTCCTCCGAGGGGAAGTTTAAGGTAAGGGCTGTTACTTCCTTTGAACATGTGTACTGCTACCATAATATAATCAGTAAATTTATTGACTCTTGTTCTTTTTCAAAAACAAATAGTTATTTTATGGTACAAAGACTAGTAGTGAAGCCATGTCAAACACAACACTTAGGCCTCGTTCACACGGACGTCTGCACCAGCCGTTTTCCTGGTGTTCTGTTTTTCTGCTCATTGAAGCAAATCAGAGCATCCACACGGGCATTCAGCACCGGCGCTAGGAAAACGTCGCTATGGCGTTTCCATGGCGTTCGCTTGACGTTCTGGAGGACCGAATATGTCCCATGATTCTGTATGGCAACTGCGAAAAAACCACTTTGCATGTCTTCAAAAAGCACCAAAAACGTCCCTTTGATCTGACGTTGCACAGTAAGAGGGTGAACCCAGTAGCAGCAGCGGTGTTTGTTCCTCTCCTGCCTCCAGCGTCGTATCAGGAGGATTTTTAAAACAAGAATGTAAACGGTGAGTTTTAAGAAAGAATAGGGATCCGTGTTTTCAATGCAAAACACTCTGTACAGAGTAATTACTGCCCCCACAGGTAAATACACGGAACTACAGATTGGGCGTCAGGCTGGTGTTAAATTGCGTCAGACTAACGGCAGTCAAAGGCCTTGCTGACGTCAATCAAGTGTTGCTACCAAGCGCCGCAAAAACGTCTATGGCGTTCAGAGCGCGTTCATTTCAAACGTCCGTGTGGACGAGGCCTTAATGTAGAGTACCCCAGTATATCAGAATGACTGCATGTATCATACAAGCATATAAGCATAGGAGTGAAAAAGAGGTAAGAGAAGTAGGAAGCAATGTGTATGATGGCTACATTTGCATAGTTTCCTTCTCCTCACAAACAGTACTACTGACCTGGGCTCTGTGTGCAGAACAAGATCGGGGCTGGGAGACTAATGGGGCCAAAGGGTGTGGCTGTGGACAGGAACGGCCACATTATTGCAGTGGACAACAAAGCCTGCTGCGTCTTTATTTTCCAGTCAAACGGAAAACTAGTCACCAAGTTCGGGGCCAGAGGCACCTCAGACAGACAGTTTGCAGGTACTGGGGTGAAATGACTAACACCTTTTTGACAATATTTTTGGATCACATTACTGGAGTGTGAAGTGAGTTTCTGAGCATATTAATATATATTTGAAGTTTCTTTTACCTGTGTGTGTGTGTGTGTGTGTGTGTGTGTGGTTGTACATCGCTTTATTTGATAGTAGGAGTGTGACGAGATCTCACGGTACGAGATATCGTGAGATCAGATGTGTCTCGCGAGAACGTGACGATATCCTTGCGTTACTAAAAGCTGCGCCTGTGAAGAAAACGGAAAGATACTCAGTTTTCATGAAAAAACTAAACTCTCTCTCTGTATCTCTCTCTCGTGCGCATGCTCTCTCGTTCGTGACTTTTCCGGATCACGCGTCTCTCTATCTTTCTCTTTCTCTCTGTATCTCTCTCTCTCTCTCTCTCTCATTCGTGACTTTTCCAGAGCACGCGTCACTCTATCTTTCTCTTTCTCTCTGTATCTCTCTCACTCTGTATCTCTCTCTCTCTCCGTATCTCTCTCTCTCTGTATCTCTCTCTCTCTGTATCTCTCTCTCTCTGTGTATCTCTCTCTTTCTCTCTGTCTCTCTCTCTCTCTCTCTCTCTGTATCTCTCTCTCTCTCTTTTTCTCTCTGTCTCTCTCACTCTCTCTGTCTCTCTCTCTCTTTCTCTCACTCTCTCTTATTCTCTCTCTCTTGTTCCTGACCTTTCCGTATTTAAACCTCGAGTTAATATTTACATTTTCTTTAAGGGTAATGTATTAAACTGAGTTCAGAATGAAATTAAAGTGATCTGGGAGAACATTTGGAGGCATATTTATGGTTTACACTATAAAAACAGTCATTGGGATCATTTTTTTGGGGGGAGGGGCATTTTAATCTAGATTAATGTAGATTAATCTCAAGATTACAATGATATTATTCTAGATTAAAAAAATGAATCTATGCCCACATCTATGGGAATCTATGCCCACATCTACTAATAATACAACAATTTTTATTTTTTTCTTTTATTAAGATAATATCATGTATGTTAATACACCAGGTGTCTGTTAAATCTCAGCATGGCAATATTAGCCAATAACAAGAGGAGTGATGCGAAGAGCATGAAACCACAGAGCAATCTCTTAGAGTTATTACTGTTTGTGTTATTCTGTTTGTTGGATGATGGTAAACCTGATTGCTGGCATCAATATCACATGCTGGCTTCTCTGGAAAGAGCCTAAAGCATCAAAAAGTATTGCCACCATTCGGCACTACGACGGCCCGAAAACGGGCAGAAATGAAAACAAGAACAGGATCATTATTTTCGATAATGTTCTCGTCCCTGTTGGTGAAAGGAGAAGAGACCCGTTCCTGTTCTCTGCTTGATTGGAGTGAATGGTCACCCTTGATTGCAGATGTTCTGTGTAAGAGGATGCTGCCATCTTCACATTTTCCTACATAAATACTTTGTACTGGCCCAGCTATCTGTGACTGGAAGTCCAAAGGTGCACAACAGGTTAGAACTGACTAAACTAAGGAGAAAATAGAGTTTAAAAAAATCCAGAAATCACAAAAACAATAAAATGTGTTAGCCTAAAAAAAACCCTTCATGTGTCAACAAGCAGTTAAACTAGTTTTATATATGAATACAGCATGAATGAAGCAGTAGCCTTTTTTATTTTGAAAACAATACAGTCTAAAGAGTCTAAAGATCTCTTGTTTACATTTAAAAAACGCTTGTCTCAGTCATGTGATACGGTAAATAAAAATGTAGTAAAAAACAAAAAAATGTGTAAAAAACAATCGCATACCTCTCTGTGAAAATATTGTTTCACAAGAAACTGGTCTGTGGGGCAAAAAATGTTGGGGACCATCGGTTTAGATCATTTATTTGGGGCAGCTGGTGGTTAGGGAGGTGGCGCTGTGATCAGAAGGTTGTGTGTTTGAATCCCAGGACTACCAGTGGCACCACTGAGGCACACACTGCTCCCTGGGCGCTGTTTTCCTGACTGCTTCGCATTGTTCACACTGTGTGCTGTGGTGTGTTCATGCGTGACTGTAAGGGGCCACTTTACTTTAGTAATATTTACATCAGTTCAAACCTCAAATCACTTCGCTGCTCTTTTGTGTGAGGCATGTTTAATCTCACTGAGTTTTAGTTTTGAATGTATCTTTGTTTTCTGAGGTTTGAATACATTGATTGCTTTTCATCTTAATATTCAATAGACGGTCAGCTTTTAATCTGACAACAATAACACTGAGATGACTCATCCTTTAAGCCTTTTATTTTAATGTCTATTAAATCCATGCATCACACAGTCCATTACCGTCTACCAGCAAAAGAATAGAACTGTATTAGTTACTGTTTTTTTAATGCATTTTCATTGTTTAAGTTAACCAGACCCAGGGTTTGCCCTTTTTTGTGTGATTTTGCATCATGCTCTGAAGGAATGCTGAAACATGTCATGCTCTGAGATAAGAACTGTGGACAGAATGTGGACAGAAAAACTGTCCACAGCAAACAGCATTCCTGAAATTCCAGGGAAAGGTGAGTCTGTACTGTGAGGGTCCTGGGTTGTGTATGAGGACGGTCTTCCTCTACCCCCTTCTGTCCGGTTTATATCCAGAAGCTTCGTCAGGTAAGCAGTTTAACACCATAGGGGAGAACATTCTTCCTCCTTTCTTAACTACGGAAAAGAAAGCTAAATAAATGTCAGTTTGTCTGTGAAAGATCTTAAGGAAAAGTTACAGTCTCACTGTCTCTCTCTGTGTGCATAATCAGTTTATAACAACCACCAAACCTTCACATCCTCTAAAAGAGCCCAACTTTATGTACCGGATTAGGAGCTCCTCCGTACCGACAGAGTGTGGGGTTGTCATGACAACGTCGTCCTTTCTGATCTCTTCAGTGTCTTCTGAGATTTTTCTGAACTAAATCTGCTGGTGTGCTTCTGTGACTGCTAAAGTCTTTTGCACCCCCTCAGCTCTAGGACATATATACATAGATAAATGTAGGAATACACTATATGGACACAAGTATTGGGACGCCTAACCATTACACCAACATTTACATTGCATTCAGAGCCATAGACTACAAAGGGGGAGTTCATCCCCCTTTGCCATAATAACAGCTTCCACAAGGTTTGGGTGTGAATTTGTTTCTGTGGGAATTTGTGTCCATTAATTCTGTAGAGCATTTATGAGGTCAGACACTGATGTTGGACGAGAAGGTCTGGCTCACAATCTCTATTTCTGTTCATCCCAAAGGTGCTGGATGAGGTTCAGGAGTGCGGCCAGTCAAGCTCTTCCACGCTGAACTGAACCAGCCATGTCTTTAAGGAGCTCGCATTGTGCACTGGGACACAGTCATGCTGGAATAGAAAAGTTTCTTTGCCACTGGGTTCACAATGTTGTCTAGAATGGTATGCTGAAGCATTAAAATTGTCCTTCACTGGAAGGAATGGGCTAAAAACAAGTGTGTCCCAATACTTTAGTCCATATAGGGTATGTACATACATATATATTCCTTCTTGGGGTCTTATATGTAAATATATAAAATAAAAACACACTAATAAATATATACACTAAAAACAATGCCGGTTTGAGCGTGAATGCACTTCACTTAACACTCCAGGTCTTTTCATATATGACCCACTAGACACTGCATGTGGGGCAACAGGGCTCCTATATTCCTTTTTGGGCCAAAAGTCTTAAACCTGAGAAAATTATATTTAAAATATGTTTAGCAGTGTATGTTTTTCAAAGCTGATAGTGGAATATGATAGTATACAAGTTTTATCATAGTATACAAGTATACATGTATATACAAGTGTTATTAATACATTATTATCATTCTTCCTATAGAAGTCCACTTTGGTTCTCATCAAACACCTGAAATACCTGATTCAGTTCAATCAGAACCTGCTGATGGAGTTTCTGGGGGCATCAAGAACCTGTGTTCTCCTTACCAGTCCACAATCATCAAGCACTTTTTACAAACAAAACAAATCTTGATATTATTGATGGCTCATTTGTTAGCCTTTATTCTGATGTTACCTGGAATATTTGATGCCAGAAAGTTCCTCACTTCTTAGATAAATAGATTTAAGTTTGAACAAGAGCCCGAGACCTTTACACAGTATTGTAAATACTGACCCAAATGTGGTTATATTTGTGCGCAAAGTGTCCATTCCTTTACCAGATCTCACCAGTGAGCTTCCATCAAAACTACATACTCTGCCCCGATTTATATTTGATCTCTTTCATCATAATTCTTTCATCTGTGATGATCAAACAGATCCTTCATAAGCTGCAATGTGACACCTTTAATATTTATTAAATGAATTCTGTACATTCAAATGAGATTAATGTTAGATGCTGTTAGCTAAAACTGCATTCATTGAGAGTATCGCCTTGTTTGAGGCATCAGCAAGCAAATCACACTGTCATTAAAATTTTTTGAAAGTAATTTTTGTTAGGTGGGCTAATTTCTTGCACTGGTTTTGCAAGGTCCTAAAGATGTCACCACTAAAATCTCCTTCTTAAACAAAGGAAAAGAGTCTGGAAAGTTCAGAGCCTGGCTATTCTAGCATGGTCTGCTACCGCCACTCTTGTGGCTTCTGACAATGTCAGAAGTATCTATGACAACGGCGGTTGGAATAGAGTGGCGAATCAACAAGCACCTTCGTAAATGGCTCGGCATCCCACCGAGCTTCACGTCAGTAGGGCTCAATATGAGGTCTGGTCAGTTATAACTACCGCTGTCATCGGTCATTGAAAAAACGAATTGAATGGTCAAAATATATTAACATACTGATAATGTGACATATTATATTTTTGCCAAATCTTCCACCATCACCAACGAACCTAGGCATTCAAACGTTTGCCTGGACCCGAATGCTTCATTTTCGAGTCAGAATATGTCTGTAATGAGTCATTAACTGATGTTTCAGCTGAACTGTGCTCCGGCATGACAGTCATTAGGTGTGAGGGCAAAGGGGGAGTCTCCTCCATCTGGACACTATCTTTTGCTCCATCTCGAGCAAAAGTTCCTGTTCACCACTCCCAAGTGTTTCACTTGTCTGCAGAATAAGCAGGCCTCCAAAGGAAATGGATTGGATGATTCATGCTAACTCAAAGCAGACCTGCTCAGAGGAAGACTGACACGGGCAGCAGTACCACGGGAGTTCTATATAGAGGGAATGATTGCTGTAATAGGCGATTTATAATCACAGCATAGTACATAGAAACGACGGGGCATGCACTTAAAGGTCCAGAGTTTCATCTAACCAGAATTCACACAACCTCAAACACATGAAAGGGTTTTCTTGTGCTGTTAAGAAGTTTGGATGGTTTATGCTGCTGTTCTGTGTCACTACATGGATTCAGAGTACAAAAGTACTTTTACCTGTAAAGTTGACAGGAAAAGTTATCTAGATGTTCTCCCCGAAGCCCGGGATATGGAGACTCTACTGGAAGCAGGTACCTGGTAGTGCTATTACACATGCATGTTGGTGTTGCTTCCCTTCACAGGCAGCCAAATCAGGGTTATGTAATTTAAAATTTCACAATGAATGGACCTAAAGAACTGGTCAAGAATGACTTCATGAAATTTTCTTCCATTGGAATTTTTCCCTTCGCCTGTAAAGTTACTTTATGACAAACTGATAATAGGTGTATTTAGGGCTGTGTGAGGTGAAGCATGCAATTCTAAAGAGAAACTGCATTGATTCATGTGTGTGTGTGTGTGTGTGTGTGTGTATGACATCTGTCTGAAGGAATTTGTGCAGGCCAGTAAGGAGGCTGAAGCTGAGACAGATCAGAACATTCAGTTCTCTGTTGTGGTCATCAGCAGTGGCAGAAACCCTCCAGTCCGAGGGGAGAGGAGGACGCCTCACTGTATCTATTCTGGTTATTACAGGCAGGTTATTTGGAGCGATGCCAAAGAAAAAAACACATCGTTCTCTAAAGAACATGTCAGTAATTTCTGCTTTGAATAATTATTTTTGTAAATGAGACTTGTGAGCGTTCAGAACTCCCACGTATGTAGATAGATCGATGCTTAACTGTCATTGTGTGAGTACAGTGAGATTGTCTTTGGGGCAAGCCTGCAGATGCACTTGTATTCACACACACACACACACCCACACACACACACA
>JBBPDH010000034.1:8437181-8448717 GCA_037974565.1 Clupeocharax schoutedeni | reverse complement strand
GGAACGGGGCAGGAAGGCATCCATAGTCTCAGGTTCTTTATTCTCAAACACAGGATCAGAAATAATGAAACCTGGCATGGGGGCCGTGAACAAAAACAAACAGAGTAGTCAGAAGGCCAAAAATAAGGTGCTCCACAAAGACACTCTAACAAAGACGATGGACAGATCACCGGAACCAAATACTCCAGGACTAACACAACACAGATGCAAACCCCAGTCACCAACACATTAACTGAACACAGCTGAAACGGAAAAGCACACAACACATAATAACAAAACCGCCTGACAACAAGACACGTGACACCAGCAACAACCATATCAAAATAAAAGAAGCAGAACCCGAACAGAAACATACAGAAAAACCACAACCAGAAAACCCAAACAAAAAAGCAGTGGCATTCAGCAGCCTCTGACCAAGCCGTTACATTCCGCTTAGTTTTTTCTGTCTCTGTGATTATGTTCTGTTTCTTTATTTACATAGCCATGTTTTTCCTTTTATCTTTTTTTCTTCACCTTTTCTCTTATTCCTGCCCCCCCCATATTTACCACGCTTTTGTCACGGTTGTAGGCCGTGTTATGTGTTTGTTTTTGTTTCGTTGTGTTCCTCTTGTGTTCTGGTACTTTTATTTTGACTGACGTTTTGGTTTCCTGTCTGTGTCACGTGTCCTAAGTTTTGTAGTCCTTCTGTAGTCTTAAGTCACGTGTGTTCCCCCTCACCTGTTCCCTGTTAGTCTTCCCCAGGTGTATCTCGTTTTCCCCAGTCCTGTCTGTGTATTTAAGGTCTGCTTCTACTTCTGTTTGGTATCTGGTCATTGTCCTTTTGGTTGTAGTCTATATGTGCCTAAGTTTTGTAAATAAAGTCCTGGCAATGGATTTCCCTGCTCCAGCCTGCTTCATCCCTCAAGGCAGTTCAGGGTCATGGGGGATTATTCTTCCCCCGGACTCTGACAGCTTTCATCATATTTTCTCTGTTCTCTTAATTTTGTAGGTGAAAGACCAGGAGTTTCCGTATTTCAGAGACCTGTGTCGGATCATAGTGACTGTGGAAGATTCCAATGATCAGAGTCCCTTTTTCACGCGCACAGCTTATGATGGAGTGGTGATGGAGTCAGCTCTTCCTGGGACACCTGTTGTTCAGGTCACTGCCTTGGACAGGGACGCAGGCAGGAACGGGGAGCTGGTATACAGCGTTGAAGCAGGTAGTTTTTTCATTATAGCCCTGATTTTTCTCCAGCTATCTCCTGAATGCACTCCAAGTTTCATTTAACCAAATGAGATGTTTTTGTCTCATTAAAATTAATCAGTTTGTTCATCAGGGTGATGTATCCACTTTTCATGTACAGCTTGTATATCCAGCCCCGTAAATGACCTATTTCTCCTTCGCTGTCTGCTTTGTGGTATTCTGTTCCCTTACAGGCAACACTGGAGGGGCTTTTGGAATTGATTCACTGTCTGGCATCATTTCAGTGGCAAGAGAGCTGGACCTCACATCTGTCGGATATTACATCCTCACTGTGCGCGCCACAGATGGTGGCACTCCAGCCCTAAGTGCCACAGCTACTGTTAGGATCACCATCTCACTCTCCGACTTCTCCAGTCCCAGGTTCACACAGCTGGAGTACCAGGCTGAGATCACTGAGAACGTGCCTGTAGGAACATTTGTCACCAATGTCAGTGCTGTAAGCCGCTCTGCACTCATTTATAGCATTGTGCAAGGAAACAGTGAGAGGAAATTCGCAATTAACTGCTATACAGGTGTACTCACAACTCAGATGTCATTAGATTTTGAGGCTACCGCTTCTTACGCGCTGGTCGTTCAGGCTGTCAGCATGGCAGGGGTCGTTTCCAGCGCAGCAGTTAACATCCAGGTGGTGGATGAGAACGATAATCCGCCAGCTTTCAAACAGCTGCGCTACTCTGGAAGCGTAAGTGAGGCAGCGCCCGCAAACAGTGTGGTTTTAGGTGATGATGGAAGCCCTTTGGTGATTCAAGCTGTTGATGCTGACAGGAACCAAAATGCCCTTTTGGTATTCGAGATTCTGGAAGAAATGGCTAAGTTGTTCTTCACTGTGGACTCTGGTACTGGGTCAGTCAGGACCATAGCCAACCTCGACTATGAGACTTTTAGTGGGTTTTACTTCAGTGTCACTGTGAGGGACAGCGGTAACCCCCAGCTAACGGCGGAAAGTCCAGCAGAGGTTACGATTAAGGTGGTGAATGTCAATGACTCCCCTCCGAAGTTCTCTCAGGATGCTTATGATGCTGTCTTACTGCTTCCTACCTATGCAGGTGTAGAGCCTTTGAAAGTGGAAGCATCTGACCCTGACATGACATCCGGCACTGACCTGATCTATTCAATGGCTGACAATAACTTGGAACTCTTTTCCATTGATCCCACTACTGGCATCCTTACAGTCAAAGACAACAAACTGTCCCAAGACCGCTATCGCTTCAATGTGAAGGCGTCAGATGGGCGTTACTCATGCACAGCTCTTGTGACTGTGCTAGTTCGGGAAGCTATGGACAGTGACCTCTTATTCAGTCAGCCCTCATACTCCTCCTCTGTGCTGGAGAACACCTCAAATGTATCTATGGTGATGGTGGTCAATGCGATAGGAAACCGCCTAAATGAGCCCCTTAAGTATGTGCTGCTAAATGCAGGGCCCCACTTTACCATCCGGCCCACATCTGGGGTCATTATGACCACAGGAGTCCCATTTGATCGTGAGGAAAAGGAGCTCTATGAGCTGGTGGTGGAGGTGAGCCGGCAGTATGACCGACTGAGGGTGGCCAGAGTGACTGTTCGAGTGCAAGTCGAGGACGTCAACGATAACGCTCCGGAATTTGTTGGTCTTCCATACTATGCTGCGGTGCAGGTGGATGCCCAGCCAGGCTCATTCATATTCCAGGTTTCAGCCACAGATGTGGACAAAGGCAAGAATGGGAAGGTTTCCTATGAGCTCAAGGAGGAGCACAGACATTTTAAGATAAACCGTTTCACTGGTGAACTCACCCTTAAAAGAGCCTTTGTATCAGACCTTTCCAATGTAGAGTACCCGGTGGTCGTTCTTGCCCGTGATGCAGGTTACCCTTCACTCTTTACTGCAGTAGAGCTTCCAGTAACAGTGGTGAACAAAGCCATGCCTGTTTTCGACAAGCCCTTTTACGGCATCTCTGTTAGAGAGGACATAGCCGTGTCCACCCCTATTTTAAGCATTAATGCTACCAGTCCTGAGGGACAGAACATCATCTACACCATTGTGGATGGGGATTCCTCTCTCAATTTTGACATTGGTTTTGATACTGGTGTAATCAGTGTCCTTTACCCTTTAGACTATGAGACTAATTCCTACTACAGACTAACAGTCAGATCCACAGACACGCTCACTGGAGCTAGGTCAGAAGTGGATGTTGACATTGTTGTTGTGGATGTGAATGACAATGCGCCTGTTTTTGAGAGAGCCTCATATTCAGCCACACTGACTGAGAACTCAATGATTGGGACGTCAGTGGTACAGCTCTTAGCAACAGACAAGGACTCTGAAAAAAATGGTGCTATTCGCTACCAGATTCTTTTAGACGCTTTTAACAGCACAGACTATTTCCACATCGACAGCAGCAGTGGTCTTGTCCTAACAGCCCGTCTTTTGGACTACGAACTCATGCAGTCCTACAGCTTCATCGTCCAGGCCACAGACGGTGGCTCTCTGGCCCAGAGCAGTGAGGTCACAGTTACTGTCTTAGTGAATGACACAAATGACAACCCTCCATCTTTTAACCAGCCAATCTATGAGGCTTTCATCAGTGAACTGGCTCCCCGGGGACACTTTGTGACCTGTGTGCAAGCTTCTGATGCAGATAGCTCGGATGCTGACAGGCTCAGGTACAGCATTCTCTCCGGAAATGACAGGATGAACTTCGTTATAGACTCTCAAACTGGAATCGTCTCCTTGTCCAACCAGCGAAGGCAAGGCATACGTCCAGCCTACGTCCTCAATGTGTCCGTGTCAGATGGCGTATTCACTAGTACAGCACAGGTGAACATACGGATCCTGGGGGCTAACTTGTATAGCCCTGTCTTTAGCCAGAGGTTTTACCTGGCTGAGGTGGGAGAGAACACACCTGCAGGAACCAGAGTTATTCAGGTGCGGGCCACAGATGAGGACTCTGGGATTTTTGGGCAGATCATGTATTCATTCATCAATGACTTTGGAAAGACTCAGTTCATCATAGGAGCAGATGGAGTGATCAACACTGCTCAGAAACTGGACAGAGAAAATCCTGTGAACAGAGACATTGTGCTAACAGTGATGGCTCTGGATGGAGGGGGAAGAGCGTCCTTCTGCACTGTTAGAGTAATGCTGACAGATGAGAATGATAATGCACCTCGTTTCAGGGCTGTAGAGTATAGGGTTAGCATTAAGGCTAGCATAGCCATGGGTTCACTGGTGACTCAGATCCAGGCTCAGGATCCCGATGCTGGGGATAATGGTAGAGTAAGTTACTCGCTGTACAGTGAGGCACGGCTCCCTTTAGTGGATGTGCTAGAAATTGAGCCTGACAGTGGCTGGATGGTCACAAAAGGAAGCATGGCTCATTTAAGAGGAACTGTTCTCTCATTCTTTGTCAAAGCCACTGATGGAGGAGTCCCTGCTAAACACTCACTGGTGTCTGCCTTTATCCACGTCCTCCCACCGGAAGCTACCATACCAGCTTTCACTCAGCCCCAGTACTCCTTCACAGTTCCAGAGGACACACCTGTCGGGACAGCTTTAGGTTTGGTGTACCTGGGTCCAGGGCAGACCGGAGGTTTTGCTGTGGTAAACGGTGAGACCATGGAGAGCAACCAGGGCGGAACCTTTCTGGTGGATAGAGAGACCGGTCTTCTCAGACTTATTAATTCACTGGACTATGAGCAAGTCAGCATCTACCGCTTCAAAGTATCTGCCACCATGAGACAAGCTTTAGTTGAGTCCATGTCTGTTGTGGATGTGGAGGTGAAAGTCCTGGATGTGAATGATAACAAGCCATCCTTTGAGACTAGCTCTTATGCGGCAATGGTTATGGAGGGCATGCCTGTAGGAACAAGGGTCATCCAGGTGCGTGCTCTGGACCCAGACTGGGGTTCCAATGGACAGGTCACTTACAGCCTTGGGCCAACCCTGAACCAGGAAAAGGACAGGTCCTCTGGCAGAACCTCCACCACTGGCACCATGTTTGCAATTGACAGCAAAACAGGATGGATCACCACTCTTGGAGACCTGGACCATGAATTGTGTCCATCTTACACCTTCAGCGTGGTTGCATCAGATCTCGGAGAGCTGGTCTCTCTCTCATCAACTGCTGTGGTTACTGTTGCCATCGCTGATGTCAACGACAACCCTCCTGCCTTTGAGCGGGGCTACTACAGGGGGGCCGTGAGGGAGAGTGATCCGATTGGAGAAGTTGTGTCTGTACTCAGCACTCGAGACTGGGACACCTCGGATCAAAATCGACTCGTCAGCTTCCACATTACAGGTGTGTATTAAACTGGTCCATGATTTATGGCTGTTGGAAACTCTCTGTGAAATATAATCACACTGAAAGGGTTTAAATTAATGAACCAAGGGAGAAAAAACTGTGCAAGTAAAAAGCCATCTGTTTTATGTAAGGTTTTATGTGTCGTATCCTTTGTTTAAAGTTCATTTAGGTGAGTAAGAAGATTATCAGAATTAAACTCGAATGGCTCTAGATATGTACGGCTAGTCACGTTGTAGGTGCCTGTCTGTGTGTTTACTGCACACTAGCAGTCAGAAGTTTTCACAAAGCTGCTTTAATGTAGGATTAATAGTGAATTTAATTTTTTTGTTTATATATATGTTTATATTTAATTTTTTTTAACTGTATTTTATGGAGTTGGCAAATAAGGTTTCACACATTCACATTCACTGTGACTCATACACTTCTACCAAGTTCTCTATCTGAGTTGTCTCAATTCTCATGTCTCGCCTTCAAAGTCAGGCAGAATTTTGTGCAGTCCAAGGGCTTCTGGATCACTGTCTAACTCAGCTCTTGCTGGCCTTCTAAGGCATCCTTGCCCATAAATCTGTACACAATCCAAGCCCTCAGAGCTGTTCTTTATTTATGTTGGGGGTCCAGTCTTTTTATCTTGGAGCAGCAGCCCCCCAGAAATCTAGCCCGAGTTCCCAGAAGAGAACTCTATGGCTCTCTGCAGTCATACTGTTCTCTTCTCATCCTCCCTACAACCACTGAACTCAGGGCTTGAACTCACAAAAGATATTTCAGAAGATCTCATGTTTTCCATTGGATAGTTTGCGGATAGTTTGTGGATGGAACGATAATGCTTGATTCAGAAACCAAGCATTTAAGGATTTGAATGTCTTTAATGTCTTAATAAAAAATAGCAATTTTATTTTGATAGAGGAAGGTGTTAATTCGTATGCGTATACGTTCCTGTCTTGCGTCCCATTCATAGTGAGAATGTGGTATAAGTCTGCGAGAAATAAAAAGGACCTTGTTTTTAGGGATTGGTTTAGGCCTCTTACTTCCAGTAAAGGGTAATCTTAATGCTTAAGCATACCAAGACATTTGGTGGGGGGTTGTTGGTCCGCATCTCACGTTTCCCCTCTTACAAATCACTGGTAAGTGGGGGACTAATATAATGGTCCCAGTGCTCATAAAGACATTTACGTCATTTATCAGACGCTTTTATCCAAAGCGACTTCCATTCCATACCTACAGGGGGCAGTCTCTCCCTGGAGCAACTTGGGGTTAAGGGTCTTGCTCAGGGACCCAGTGTTGGTGCTGGAGGTAGGATTCGAACCTGTGACCTCTTGGTCCGGAGGCAAGTATCCTAACACTGAGCTACCTCCACCCCGAGACATGATTTTGTGAGTTTGGTGTGGAAGAACCCCATCTAATACCTTTTGGGTGATCTGGAACAGAGATATTGAGCCAGGCCTTCTCATCCAGCATCAGTGCCTGACCTCATAAGTCCTCTACAAAATGAATGGAAAGCCTTTTAAGAACAGTGGAAGCTCCATAATAAAGTCTATGTATTTTAATGCAATGTAATTCAAGTCCCTGTGTGTGTAAAGGTCAGGCGTCCCAATACTTTTTGCAATATAGTGTATTTCTCTCTGTCATTTGAAAAAAAAGATGCCACATAAGTTGTGTTACTTTTCTTTTTTACTCAGGAGGGAACCCTAAGGGGGTGTTTGCGCTAGCACCAGTGCAGGGAGAGTGGAAGGTGTTCGTGAAGCGTCCGCTGGACAGAGAAGAACAAGATCGATATCTGCTGAATATCACAGCCTGTGATGGCCTATTTGTTTCCAGGGTGATTGTGGAGGTCACTGTCATGGATGCCAATGACAACAGCCCGATATGTAACCAGGTCTGGACGAATGACTCCTGTTCATTTTACCCTGTAAAGTTAATAGTTACTGGGGTTTTTGTTGTGGATGTCGGGGATCATAGATTACTGAACGCTAGTCACATTCACCTCCCAGTGCTGTATCCTGATTCTGCATTACATTTATTACATTGTGCTTCATTTCAACAGGCCTTATATGAAGCCTCGTTTCCAGAAGATATCCCTATAAATAGTGGCATTCTGTCTGTTGGGGCTGTAGACTTTGACATAGGCTCCAACGCAGAGATTCAGTATTCGCTGTTCGGAATAGGAGTCGAAGACTTCTACATGGATGCAAATTCCGGTATTAGACACTCAGAGCTGAATACTGTAGTAGTTTAACAATGTGTTTATGGTAATCTCAGCTTTAATCGTCATTATATAATGTCCACATAAAAACAACATAAAAACTCTAACAAGACTAGATTTATTTAAACATGTGTTATGTAGTGTAGACTGAAATACTATTAGCAAGACTCCCAAATAATCGTGTCATTATTTTATTTCAGATTTGTTAGGAATAGAAAAAGTAATATACTGTAAAAGTTTTATTTTCCTTGATTTGATATTGCAATTAAAATGCATTCTGGATGTTACTATGACTTCATTCTTAATGTAACTGATCATTATCCATCATACGGTGATGTTCCGGCTATTTGGTGCATCAAGAAGAGCCGGTCGACATTCTAGAAGGAATGTATTATTCTGTTTATGATTTTTTTATTTTGATATTCATTTTATTCTGACTTTCAGGCGAACTAAAGACGGCCTCTCTGATGGACCGAGAGAAGACTCCAGGCTATAAACTAATAGCCCAAGCCACAGACGGAGGCGGCCTGTTCTGCCGCTCTGAGATAGCCCTCTCAGTTCTGGATGTGAATGATAATGCTCCATCCTTCTTTTTCACCGAGTTTCTGGCCAGTGTGTTTGAGAGCGCTGCACCCAAAACCCTGCTCACACGTCTGCAGGCCAGCGATCCGGACCAGGGTGTGTAATCCAGTACAAGCTTATTAGTGCCGTACACCCTATCACAGCTTGTGCAGGACCAAATGTACTCAGGTGTCTCATTTTGAGGGTGAAAACTGCATCAAGCTTTACAGGAGTCTGACTGCTCTACAACACACACACTGCACTTCACTGGATGTACACACACACACCGTCCTCTACAAAACAGACTCGGATGCACTTTGCACTTTGAGATACACTTTTTTATATTAAACTTTTTTTGCTTTTTAAAATGTTATTTTTTATTTTTATTATACATATAAAGCTGAAACCGAAGCTGGGTTACATCAAGGCATGGCCAGTTACGCTGAAGAATGTAAAACAAAGTGGTTTATTTTTACATTTCTTTAATAATTCTTTAATAATTTATTTTACTCACATGCAGAATGTTGTCCAGGGGGCGGGGTTATGATTCCAGCACTCATGCTTTATATTTCTACTTTTTAGTATTATTTTTTACTAGGTACAGAATAGCTGCACTGCTATTTACAATGTTGTTATTAGAGAGGCTTAATACAAAGTGCGGCCGTTGTTTTGTCTTGCCACTGCTTCCACACTGATGTAACTGGCGATTGCTGGCCTTCATGTTGCTGCATTTTCTCTCTAATATAGTATGCCACCCAAACAGGTGACATTAATATGCATTAGTCCATTGTTGATTTGGATTGACTTTTACCTGGGACACATGTAAAACCACCTCAGCCAGAAGGAGGCAGTTGATCTCTACCATAATGACTTCTTAAAGCACAGCACAAAATCTGCCGCCCTTTTAGTCTTTGATAGTATTCTAAAATGACAAATAAAAAAATGAATACTCGTCTGACTGATAATTACATTACTAGTCATGATCATGTTGTGCCGAGTTTGAAGACACAAATGAAATCTGGAAATTGTTTAAATTGGTTCATTTCTAAAAAAAAGACTCACGATACATTGTTACTCTTTTTGTGCAGGTCTAAACAGAAGCATCATGTACTCTTTGGTGGACTCTGCTGATGGCTTCTTCTCCATCGACTCCTTTTCTGGAGTGGTGAGTTTGGAGAGGGCTCTGGATCGTGAGCTGCAGGACAGGTACTCTGTGAGGGTCCAGGCCTCAGACCAGGCGGGGGCGGCCGGCTCTCTCTCCTCGCAGGTCGACCTGACTGTCGTGGTTTTGGACGTGAACGATAACCCGCCCGTCTTCCAGAAGCAGGACTATGCTGTTACAGTTCCTGAAGATGTTGCTGTGGGAACAGAGGTGCTGAGGGTTTTTGCCACCAGTGAAGACATTGGAGTCAACGCTGAGATCTATTATAGCATTACTACAGGCAACGAACTGGGCAGGTTTTTCATTGATGAGGCCACAGGTGAGATGAGTGCATGTACTCTCGAAAGAGTTCTGTACATACTGTGACTTCTCTGTGTCTGTCATGTCGTGTATGGGGGGGACACACTAGCGTAGATAGTGAAAAAGGGTTTTATGAATAGAGTTCAAGAGCCCAAAGGCTTCAAACACAAACAAGCACCTGCAGACTTAGATACACAGCGGTTCCGGAGGACCTTCACTCCGGTATGCAATGAAACTGAGGATGAATACAAATACAAATGGATCCAGAGGACCTGGTAGCAACTGATCACTGGGGAAAGGGACTCTGCTGAAGAGACGACGCTCTTGAAGCGTAAGCAAGCCCTCTGCCTTTAGGGGCCAGTACAGCTACTCCACACTCACGCCTGTGGGGGGAGAGACTTACAGGTACACAGTCAGAACACCGAGCAGCGGGTGTAAACAGGGTTCCAGCTTCACGTTGCTTGGCTGGCACAGGAGGCTCCCAGCTGCCACTTAGAGAGTGAGCTGGTCACCAACAGGAAAGTCCTTCTCATGCTCTCGTCTTTAATGTGAACACAAGCATACAACTAAGAGCAATACGCTTTTTCAACAAACTCCGAATGATGGAGCCGTGTGACCACACACAGATTCTCCGGGCTTTTAAACTCACAGCCAATCACACGGCGCAGACAATCAAACTCAATAACAAGCATCACTTAAACTAAACACAAGACAGATGGGCATGTCGTCAGGTACCTGGCAACCCTGCTAATGAGCTAACGAGGCTCCACACTCTCACCAAACGACCACACACACAACAAACGATGACGTCATCAGAACGTGCCCAGGGCTGTGTACACCTACTACTCAGGTGAAGGGCTCCGTTGGGGGCATGACTGATGCAGACCAGACGGGACTTTGTTTTAATTTTAGCTCTGTGGATTATAAACTTTCAACTGAATATCAACCTCCTTTATGTTTAAAGTACAAGTTTGAAGAGGTTAGGAGGTTTGAGGTGTACTGGATACTCTGTTATGATTTTTGTGGAAAGAAAAAGCACACAAACCTGTAAATACAGACTACACACTGTACATTAATGTCTGTGTCTCAGAAAAAATGATTATATCATTAATATGATTATTTCTTCACTAATTATTTTATTACATTTTATTACCAGAAGTAATAACCCCTCTGAGGGTAATCTGAGTCAGAGGTACCGTTAGTCTAACAAGAGCGATGCTACCGATGATTGTTTTCTCGAGAGTAGCTCATTATTCATGCAGCTATAGACTACTTTTAATCAGATACCAAACTGCCATCTCAGTGTCCTCTTTCCCAGGACCTATGTTTCACTAAAACTGCGAAATACATCTTCATTAACTCACTTATATTACTCTTTGTGCATGAATGACAGGACAAAAGTGTCAAATGAATGTTAGAAGTGCACTATAATTTGAGGATTCTGGTTTCAGCAAGGGCTGGAGATTTAAGTGCAGTGAATGAAGTAACGGAATTATGCATAGACACTAAATGTTATTTCTAATAGCAACACAGTTTTGTTTCCACCCTGATTTCTGTTCTGTTAGGAAATGCCAAACTGACCTGCTTATGTGGTTTGCTTGGACGCTGTTTGAGTGCTGTCTATCAAATGGCCAGACATACACTACCGGTCAAAAGTTTTAGAACACCCCGATGTTTCAAGCTTTATTTAATTGAATTTCTAACAGTTCAGCTCCAGTGAATAGCATGAACTGGTAGAAAGGACAGAGCTGAACTGCGAGAGGTTTAAAACTTGTAAGGATCCCCAGAAGCAG
>JBBPDH010000034.1:8376594-8386918 GCA_037974565.1 Clupeocharax schoutedeni | reverse complement strand
GTCTGTGTGTGTGTCTGTGTGTGTGTCTGTGTGTGTGTCTGTGTGTGTGTCTGTGTGTGTGTCTGTGTGTGTGTGTGGTTTTCTTTCCTCCAGCTGATCCAGTGCAAAGCAGACACCAACGCAGCCAATGAACACGGCAACGCCCCTCTCCACTACGCCTGCTTCTGGGGCCATGATCTGGTGGCTGAGGTGAGTCTTCTGCCCCCTCTACTGGACACAATGTAGAACAAGAATTTGGTGAGAATATCATTCTAATGTATTGTCTTTCAAAGGCTTTTCTATTCATAAATATAATGCATATCTTTTATTAAACATCTAATCAGTGCATATACTTTTGTCTGTTTGGGAATAGTAAGTGTAGTACAATTTCAGTAACTTTCCCCTGAACACCAGGAATAACTCTTTTCCACTACTTGATAGATGTAATGATGTAACATTTAATTTAGTATTTTATTTTGGTAAAATCAGTGCTGTTCACAAAACAGCATTTGCCTAATGATATCGTATTCCTAGTTTCTGAAGCTGTTAAAATAAAAGAAGAAAGAACTTTATTCATCCCAAAGGGAAATTCTTTTGTCCTAAACCTGCTGTGCCATTATCGGCACAGACGCCAGTACGGAATTTCGGTAATACTGGTTATAATGATGATAATGTTTGGTTCATATCCCTTTCCAGTGCTCATGGTAGCTGTGCAAAGAAAGTAGTTTTGCTTTCTCTTTTAAAAACACACTACAAAGTTACTTTTTTACTTGTTCTGCTCTCCTCTCCTGTCCCTTGCTTCCAGGATCTGGTCAGTAATGGTGCTCAAGTGAGCATCTGCAACAAATATGGAGAAACTCCACTGGACAAAGCCAAACCACACCTGCGTGACCATCTGAAAGGTGCGCAGTACAAATGGTGACACAGTTCTAAGACATGAAAGATATTATAAGTGCTACCCAGCTCCCCTTGCATGCTTTGCATAAACCTAAACCTTTTATTTTGTGCAGAAATGGCTGAGAAGCAGGGACAGAGTCTGACCAAAGTCCCCTTTAAGGACACCTTCTGGAAGGGCACAACGAGAACACGACCACGTGAGCACTTAGTCTTTGCTTGTGGAAGATACATGACTTTAAGTCTTCTCTTAATGTACTTATATGCACCGCAGAATAATCCACCATAGCTTTGACCTCCTCGAATGTTATTGTGTGCTGTTTATTCCCTGAATGTAGGCAATGGCACGCTAAATAAACACGCTGGAATAGACTACAAGCAGCTGTCATTTTTGGCCAAGGTCAATGAGAACCACTCTGGAGAGGTGACTTAAGTTCTCCATCATAAACTACATACACATTTCATTTACTTGGATTTCTGTTTCTCTGAACGCCAGTTATTCTCTTTGTGATGGTAGTTATGGAAGGGACGTTGGCAAGGCACCGACATTGTGGTGAAAGTGTTCCATGTTCGGGACTGGACCACCAGAAAGAGCCGGGACTTTAACGAGGAATACCCCAAACTAAGGTACACGGTCCAGTGGGTCGTGATCTCGTTTAGATATTCACCATCACATTAAGTTCTACATGATGTGGAGTCCTCAGTACTAAACAGCTAGTTGTTATCATTCTGAAGGTTGCAAGTTGTTTGAAATATATAAGAATAATAATTATTGTGGTTAAATAAACTCCACTGTTTCCATTATTCCACTGTTCTACTGCTGTGTGAGCAGTTCCTCCTGCCACATTTATCGGTTTGACCATTCATAGTCTTACCAAAATAAGCCAACGGGATTTGATCATTGGGATTTTATGAACCATTTCCTGATGAATTATAATCACAGTGGACAGGAGTAACCCTCAGAGATCTTCCATGTTGTGTAAAACAGCGTTACTCAAACTTATTTGTCCTGGGGACCAGTCAAGTCAGGCTTTGGGGCTGCAGGGCCCTGCACATATGCCCCCCCCCACAGGAATTATTGGGCACTAAAAAAATGTAGATCAGCGTTTTAATGTGAAGGGTGTGTGCTTTCTCGCCACTAACCGGTGGAAACGCTGGCAGAGACACTCGGGGCATGTTTTCTGAACCTGATTCTGCCCTTTGTTTTCGTGGCTCTCATAACTCGTGCGTGTGTGTGTCCGTGTGTGTCCGTGTGTGCCCGTGTGTGTCCGTGTGTGTCCGTGTGTATGCGTGTGTATGTGTGTGTATGCGTGTGTGTGTGTGTGTGTGTGCGTGTGTGTGTGCGTGTCCGTGAAGAGTTTGGAGTGAATGAGACAGAGGGCGGAACGCTGAAATTTCTAGAATGCTGAAACAAGGGGCGGGGCCCCTGAAGTCGAGGGGGCGGGGCATGCTGTGACAGCATGGCTGAGATCAGACCTGATCTGACTGAATTTTGATTGGTGCAGAAGCGAGGCTCTGCGGACCGGCAGGAACACTCTCACGGACCGGCACCGGCCCGCGGCCCATAGTTTGAGAAACATTGGTGTAAAACATTTGCTGCTGTCTGTCCCAGCTGTACTCTCTGGTGACTGTCACTCTGGGCAGCTTTGCTTTAGACAGTGTCGGAGGAAACTTGCCCTTAAATGTTTCTGCACATTGTCATGTCTGTCTGTGTCTGTCTGTGTGTATCTCACCCTGCTGTAGAATCTTCTCCCACCCTAACGTACTGCCCATGCTGGGGGCGTGTCAGGCCCCCCCTGCTCCCAACCCCATCATCATCACACACTGGATGCCCTACGGATCCCTTTACAACGTGCTCCACGAGGGCACTAGTGAGTAATGCTGCACACACACACACACACACACACGTATAGCAGGAACTCAGGCAGTTCTAAAATAAAACTGTGTTTTGATTTTTTAAAAATGAAGTACTGTTAATTTTATTAGTTTGAATGTTCCTGTTTACTACCACAACCTCATTCGTCTCCATTCCATTGATGAATGGTGATGACTGCAGTTTTCAGTATCATGTACTGTTTTCTCTCTCTTTATTTCTCTCTCTCTGTAGACTTTGTAGTGGATCAGATGCAGGCAGTGAAGTTTGCGCTTGATATTGCATGTGGTATGGCCTTCCTGCACACACTGGAGCCCATGATTCCACGCCACTATCTGAACAGCAAGAGTGTCATGGTAAGCGGAATGACTGCGCAACGGCTTTTTAATTTTACTATTTTGATGTAATACTTGATTAAAGAGCAGGGCATGACAAAGGTGGGCGTGGCATTACATAATGAGTTTATCCCTCTAATGTCTACAGCACAGTATTAAAAGGCCCATATGTTTTATATTTGTTCTGCTGATCTCCACTTAGATTTGTTTGAGTACTAAAGTATTATTTTTGAAAATGTTCAATAATGTTTGGTGTATTGTACCGTATCCAGTCAGCCGTCCGGGCTGAAACATCACTACTTCTGCTTGAATGGGTGGATGAGAAGAACTGTAGGGTTTATATGTGGATAGATATCATGTAAGATCTGAATTCTGTTCAGAACATGTGCATGCTGGCTCAGAAACCTGTTTTGCTGTGTTGTTTATAGAGCACACACAAAGCTCCACGGTGCCATGTGTCATATGTTGGAGCACAGTTTGTTCCCTGTTTGTAATCTCAAAAGTGAGCTTTTTCATACGTTGGGTTCTGTATAACTGGAGTCAGTGATTCCTTTAACCTAGCAGTGCTACTAAGCAGGAAATCAGACGGAGCACGAAGTTTAAACATGTCAGACAGTAAATTCCACCGTTTGGTCATGCTTCACACAGATGGGCAGATTATCAGGGAGATGTTTTTCATCTCTTGTTTGCACTTGAAACAGATTGATGAGGACATGACGGCCAGAATAAGCATGGCAGACGTTAAGTTCTCGTTCCAGTGTCCTGGCAGGATGTACTCTCCTGCATGGATGGCCCCTGAAGGTACAGTGCTAAGAGTTCTTTCGTGTTCCTTTTATAGTTGATTTTCAGATCTCTCGATTGTGTATGGTGGCTTTCCTGGACTGAGATAGACATGCACCATACGCTACCATGGCAGTGTATACTGTTAAAGTGATTCACCTTTGTGAGACAGAAGATCCTGGGCTTAATCAAACACTGCGTTAGTGTTCATCTGAATTAATGATGAGCGGTCTTGATTCATGAGACAGGCCCCGGGAAGTGTGTGCATGTGTCTTCTCTAAAGCCAGTGACCTCCTAAAATTCCCCCTGGGGCGAGATTACTCTCATGTGTTTCTATTTTTAAGCTCCCATTTATTTATCTTCTTAAAAAGGAAAGTTGTGGTTAATTTAATGTTTTTTGAACATTACTTCTTCTGTATCCAGAGAACTGTAATAGCTCCAAGTGTAATAGTCTGTCTCCGCTTGCAGCTCTGCAGAAGAAGCCGGAGGAGATAAACAGGCGTTCTGCAGACATGTGGAGCTTTGCCGTGTTGCTCTGGGAGCTGGTCACCAGAGAGGTGCCGTTTGCTGACCTCTCCAACATGGAGATAGGCATGAAGGTATGAGAACGTTTCAGTCGGTGAATAATTGTCCTGAAGTAATTTTTATAGATAGATACGCACATACATACGGTTACGATCCAAGAGCACCTGCATATAGTGAAAAACGTGGTGTTGTGATGTGGTAAAAAAAAAAAATGCCCTCAAATATTCTCCCGAAACATCTTTATTTAATTTTAAATACTTTAGCCTTAAAGAAAATGTCATGGTAAACCGGTATCCGTACTGTACAGTTTACACTCAACTCCCGCAGTGCTAGAATGTTAATACCGATGTTACCCCTGTATATACTGTACTGTAATTCATGCACATGGGTTTTCTTTGGTATAAGCAGGATTGGCTGCTTTCAAACCTCCCGCCTCTGAGCACAGCGGTATTTCACACTTGCTGTGTGTTCTCTCGACAATACCAAAAGACCTCGTACATTTTTTATACAGAAATGTAGCTGAATTTGTGTTACAAAATTAGTACTTTATATTTTTCTTAATAATTTAGCACTAAAATGCATGAAAAGTTATATATTGGCACCACAAAAAGCTGTGACATCCTTGCCTCTTCCACCACACCTAAACAACCAGCACGGGGATGAGGGGGCATGGCGGACGAGGCTTCCCAAAACAAACATTACCGCAGGATTACGCGCGTTAGTGCGGGTTTTCAGCGCACAATTATTAGTTATTAAAACTCACCTTCTATTCCCTTCTCCATCTGTTAGGTGGCTCTAGAGGGTCTGCGCCCCACCATCCCACCTGGCATCTCGCCCCACATCTGCAAACTCATGAGGATCTGCATGAACGAGGATCCTGCCAAGAGGCCCAGGTTTGACGTGGGTGTGCCCCTCCTGGGAAAAAGGCAAGAAAAGTGAACAGTTTTGCCGGGAAAAAAAAAAAACACTTCGCCCCGACACCCCCCCCCCCCCCCCCCCACGACTCATTTAGCCCCCTGGCTGCGACCTCACGCTCCGATACTGAGCTCACCAGTATTGCCTTAAACTCGCCATTCACCAAAGTGCTCTGTGCCACTGCAACCTTTCTGCAATGAAAATGCGATTAAACTTCACACGTTATTGGACAGTCTGAACATGATCTCCCCAACCGCTCTCATGATGCTTTGTTATGCAATCAGTGTGTGTGTGTGTGTGTGTGTGTGTGTGTGTGTGTGATTGTGTGTGTCAGCTCGTTTTCTCTCTGTAAAGGGGTTATGGAGCTCGCCCCGTTTGTGTCTATGCCTCTACACAGCCATTAATCAGTGCGTGCTGGTGGTGACGAACACGTGACGCAGTGAATGTACTGTAGCATTCAAAATTTTACAGCTAACCACTAGTCCTTCCATTTCATCACTCATCGTCTTCACGCTCTTTTCGCGGGCTGTATTTCATCACCATTGCCACTGCATGTGTAGCATTTAGCTCCTGTTCATTTAAAATGGTGGAATTATTTTTTTAAAGCCCCTTAGTTTAGTACGTTTCCTGACCTTAGGCAGCAAAGGGACTGTTACTGTATGAACTCCATGCAAAAGTAATGAATAGTAAGTAAGTGATCAAAGCTATCGTGACAGCCTTATTGCTCACTTTTAGCTGCCGGTATGCGTGAAAAGCCTCCCTGGCCAGAGTTTTAATTATAAGGGGAACTTTGCGGCAGTTGTTGCCAGGGTTACGCCTCATTCAAGTGTCCTGCAGCATGGTTGCATTGGTTACTGTATGCCTTCCTTTATTTTAGCAGTGGGGTTATATTACGTCTTCACTCAAGGAGGGATGTGGCATTTTCCTGCTGCAAAGAGTCGAACCCAGTGCTCTGGATCTCTGCCACAGGTGCATGATTTCGCCCTGCTCATGTTTCACTAACGTGCTTATATCACCTAATCCACACTGTCCTTGTTTGATGCTGAAGTGTAAACCATTTTATACTGTATACATGTATGTTTGTAGCATGGAGGGAAAGATGGGAGAGTCTGTGCTGTTGTATCTTTCTGCCAACACTACATCTATGATCTCGCTTCTCCTTTTCTGCTTTCACTGTCCACTGTCAGTATACGAGCCAGAGAGAAGAAAAGAGGATAAAATGTCCCAAACAAGAGTTTTAAAAGCCTTTTTTTAACCCTCTAGCCTAAAACACAGCTGGCGTGGAGAAAGAGACTGTATCTTTTAACTTAAGCTCACTTTATTTGTTTCCCTTCAACAAGTTAAACCTTGTGTGGCCTTTTGTTTCTCTTGTTTTGGAGATTTGGCTGTTTATATTTTATTCATGTTAACAGAAGTTTACTAAAAGAAGACGAGAACAAATAAAGAGTTTTGGCCTTGCCTAGCTCGGTGTGTTTGGTTAATCAGGAGTTCTAGTGTTAGTTTCCGTTTTAAATGTGTGTTTATATAAAATATGATTAATATTAATATTACTGCTGTTCCTTACATTTACCCAAAAAATCTCATTTTGCATCTACGGTGCTTATGGAAAGTTTTCGGACCCCGTTTTAGTTTTTCGTTTTCCAATAAATGCTGGAAATAGCGTTTTTTTTTGCTTTGTCTTTGAGGAGTATTGTGTGTGGAATGATTATGGACAATAAGAAATAAATCTATATGAGTCTTAGACATAAAATGAGAACTTGATGGAGTCTGAAAACTTCCTGTGTGCACTGTGGAGCAGAATGAAAATATAAATATCTGCAAGTAATTTGTTTAACAGCACAAGAGGGAATGATGCATCTGTGCCATTATACTGGCTTCTGTTGGGGATGTTTTTGCTGATCTTTTTAGTAGATATTGGTACCACAGCCTACATCAAATAATGACCACCAGGGCTCTCGAGCATCTGACTGTCTACCAGGAAAAAGTGAGGTCTGTTGAGCCACATTTTATCGTCCGGATTTGATCCCCCTATATGCTGAACCAGCTCGCAGTCCTGGAGACAGAGACAGAGGCAGGGCAGACAGCTGCTTGGGGGCCCTAAGCCACTAGGTGGCGAACGAGAGCTGACACTTTAAACTACGGTAGCGTTTTGAACTTTATCAGAGAATTTAATGTCAGATCATTTATTAAAATTATGACAAAAACTGGTTAGAGGGCGGTGGGGCCAGTGCATTTCTGTTATGGGCCCCAACAGACCCTAGGATTGCCTCTGCCCGGAGGCCCACTGCCCTGCACACGTGAGTGTTTTCCCTGTCCCACAGGAACAGACGCCTGGAATTTAACGTCTGTTTTGTTTGCTGCCTGCTACACGAATTTCAAACCTATTTTCCCCACTTCATTTTAAACCTTTTCCTCTATTCCATTCCTACTCGCTGCCATTGCTTTATATATCTCTTATGTCCATTTTCTGACGAAATAAAAAAAATCCGAACCCGATTTTTAAAAAATGTATACAGCTTTATACTGTGAACAAATACGTGTCAGAATATCGGATACCATCCAAGCACATGGTCAGTCATCCTAGGGTAAAGTAACCCTTTTTGCACAATGCACCTGACAAAAGTCTTCTCTGGACCACCCCCCTACACACACACATTACAGATCTCATTTTAAATTAGAAAAACAATAAAGGAAGGCCCACCTTGACTCCATCACATTATTCATCACTTTTCTTAGGCTTTTAAAAGTTCTGATTGGGTGGCACTAATTAAAAAAACATTTACTGGACATAAAGTTTAGGAACATGTGTAGGACAGTGGACCTCTAGGGACTAGGGAACACTGTTAACTGAATAAATATTGTACAAAAATGCCTCATTTAAGAGCATTGTGCACTAGAACTGGGTGATTCAAGGTTTTACATCAGTTTCATTAATATGGCTATTTACACAGAATTGGATCCATGTCACTCAGTGCCTCTCTGCCAGGCACTACTTCAGACCAAAGGTGTTGGACGGGGTAGAGGCATGGCATCCAAACTGTCTTGGTCTGCTGAAGCTTTAAGATTGCCCTTCACTGGAAATAAGGGGCCTAGCCCAAAATCCCCGAAACACAGATGTTCCCCAATACCTTTGTCCATATAGTATTATCTGACAACAGATGCCCTGTCTGACAGGTGGTAGACAAAATACTGTTTATACAGAACATTTGGGGGACTGGGGGTCATTTCTGTGTGTAGTCTGAGTTCGTGGTAATTGTTCCCGACTCATCATTATGCAATGTATGGGCAGAATGTTGGGACGCCTGACCTTAACATTAGTAAGGACTTTAATTACATTCCTTTCAAATACATATGGTCTCCATTTGCAGTTATTACAGCTTCCAATCTTCTTGAAAGGCTTTCCACAGGATTTGGGAGTGTTTCTGTGAGAATTTGATTGCCCTTCACTGAAAGTAAAGGGTCTCCAAACTCTGGAAAACATATGTGTCCCAATACTTTTGTCCATCATGTGCGTGTGAGTATCCAGGTCACCCTCAGTCATGTGATCAGAGCAGGCGCTGGGCTCGACAGAAGCGTTTCGTCGTGAACCACCGTCTCCATATTCTATATGAGAAGAAAGAGTTATCTGTTCTTCATCACTGTAACGATGGTCGTCATCCTTCTCGTCATATTCGTCATGTTCAGCACCATGAATTCCCACGTAAGTCGTTTCCTGAACTGTCTAACGTTCGGGTTCTCCTTCTAGAGAGCAGAGCCCAGCCAGGCTAGCTCGAAGACAGCTAACTTTTCAACTATTCGTTTGGCTTTATAGTTAATACATCGACTTAACCCTATTCATTTGTCTATATTTATACTGCTTGCGCGCAGTATGCCCCTACTGAACTGTCACTCTGCTCTGAGACGAAGAGAAGGGTCTGAGCTGTGTAGCTAGCGAGTTCTACCTGAAAGAAATGCACCAACAGGGACTCCAATGGCATTGCATTTAAATAGACTTTAATGTGGAGTTGGTATCCCCCTTTGCAGTTATAACAGCTTTCACACTTGTTGGAAGGCTTTGGAGTGTTTCTGTAGGACTGTGTGCCCATTCATTCTGGGCACAGTCATGCAGGAATAGAAGAGGGCCTTTAACAAACTGTGTCCACAAAGTTGGAAGCATGGCGCTCTCCAAACTCTCTTGGTCTGCTGAAGCATTGAGATTGTCTTAACTGTCCTTATTGTCCTTAACTGGAAGTAATAGGTCATAGCCCAGATCCTGAGAAAAAGGTCTTCATACTTTTGTCCATATATGTCTTTTTTGTGAAGGCTGCAGCATCAGGGCACAGAAAAGACTTCCATATTGTGGGTAAAGCCCTCTTCAAGCTGGACGTCTCCTGGCCCAGGTTCCCAGAGTACTTCACCGGAGAGGTTTTTGGGGTGGCGGTCAGTTCCACCGCAGGCTTGGTGTACGTTGCCCAGGTGAGCTTTAAACCGGTTTATATTCTTGTGGCATCAGATGTGGGACAAGTATAATCCCTTTATGCGTTCTGTGTTTTGGCAGAGAGGTGAGAATGTTCCTAAAGTGCTGGTGTTCAGCACGGACGGAGAATTCGTGCAAGCCTGGAACAGCAGCTCTCTGGAAATGCCGCATGGCATCTTCGTGGCCAACGCGTCCTCCAGTGAGCCGTCGGTGTGGGTGACCGATGTGGGCAATGGTGAGTTCATACAGTTGTGGACTTTTGGTTATTTCAGAGGATCACAGTACATGTAGACTGGGGCGGGGGGCCTCAGGTGCTTAAATACCTGTCCATTTGGCCATTGTGCCAGATGCCACTTAGTTTTACATAATTTACGCTACGTAGACAACCGTACTGGGACACCTGACAGTTACAGCAAGAGGGACACTGCATTCAAATACCTGGAGATGGTCCCCCTTTGCAGCTAAAACAGCTCTTTTTAACTTCCCACAGGATTCTGGAGTTTCTGTGTGAATCTGTCTCCTTCATTCTGTAGCAGTTCTGAGGTCAGACACTGATGCTGGAGGAGA
>JBBPDH010000034.1:8230916-8241523 GCA_037974565.1 Clupeocharax schoutedeni | reverse complement strand
AGAACAGTGTTAGAGAACAGGAGGAGAACAGGAGGAGAACAGTGTTAGAGAACAGGAGGAGAACAGGAGGAGAACAGGAGGAGAAGTGTTAGAGAACAGTGTTAGAGAACAGGAGGAGAACAGTGTTAGAGAACAGGAGGAGAACAGGAGGAGAACAGGAGGTTAAAGAAGATCTTGATTACAGCAGCTCTAACTGAAATCTTTGACTGTGTTTGTTCTTCCAATGTCACAGATTTGACATGAGCCTCAGGTCGCACGAGAAACGCCACCCTGGTGAGAACACCAGGCCAGGTCTGGTTACACCAGTAAAGAAAAATGAGTCGTAAAAACACTTTATACAGCAGGAGCCACGTTTTAAAAGGGCACAGCAACTATTATCTGCTTCGGAGGCTATTGTAGCAGTTACTAGGCCTAAAAAAATTACAAATTCAGGACGGGAAGCTGTTCGCAGTTGGCACCTTACTTACGAACCTTTGTAGAGTGGCGATTAATACCTGGAGAGCGTGGATCGGCATTCTTATGCCAAAACACTTGATAAGCGCAGGCCTTTGCTTCCTTGGACTCAAAGAAACAAGACAGCCAACACAGAAGGGGCTGTCCTTATTAGCTGGACGGAATAGAAAAACAAAGAGACAGGCAAAATTTAAGCAACTTTTTTTTATGTCATACATAAGACCGCTTGAATATAGTACAAAGGGTTTGTCCATTTCTGCCTCTCAGTAACATTTTACTTTACACAGAAAGTCCTGATCGTACAATCTGTGGATAAAAGGTACTTATCCTTCTGCCACGCTGTTCAGCTCTGCAGTGCACATCAGATGTCCTGGAACCAAAGGGAGAAGGAGTGGAGACTCTAAAGTGGGTGTGGAGGCCGTTGGGATGGGGAGTTGGGATCAGAGGACAGGGCTTTGGGTGGGGGCGTTGTAAGGGGCAGGGAGGGGGGGAAGCCGCAGTGGGGTCTGCACTCGTCCTGGGGGAGCTGCGGTCGTGGATCTCGGCGTTAAGAGCTGACATTTAGCCGAGGATGCACGGTTCAGACTGTGTATGTGTGTGTGTGTGTGTGTGTGCGTGCGTGTAAACGACCGCTGTGCACTTCGACACACGCACCTCCAGCAATAGCCTACGTTCGTTTTTTTTTTTCGTTTTTGTTTTTTTTTTCCACATGGACCCATTTATTGAAGCTTGTGCCAAATTAACACAACAAAAATATTTCCTGTACTAGGCATACATAATCTCTTATGTATACGAATATATGAAAACACTGCCGTCATTCGGATTGTAGACACACATCCACACACTATACCCTGTCTATTATATTTAAGGTATGAAGATCTACTCTCCTGTTAGATTTTTAAACCCTAGAGTTTTGCATTTGTACTGGCATTGTCAACTACTTTGGGCTGGAAGCACTGATACCCATTGACTACCACAGAGAGTTCCACTGCATGGTCACCAAGCTGACTTAAATGTACTCAAAATACCATTAGGAAAAAAGTAGTGAGTTCTAAACTTCCTTTATTAAAAAAATATAAATATGTACATAAATTCTATTTCAGCTATTAAAATGGGGTCACAAAGTAAACACCTGAAGCCTGGGTTTCATGGACTCCTCCCATTAGCTGTCCTCTGCTGCTGGCCGAGAATAAGAACCCTATAGGACCATTTACCTTGTATTTATAGGCATCATCACACTCACATGGAGAGAGAGAGCGAGCGAGAGAGGGAGCGAAAGACAGAGCGCAAGCAAGGCAGGGCGAGACAGAGAGCAAGGTATGGAGGTACCGCTGGCGAAAGGGAGAAGCAAGAGAGCGCGAGCGAGAGAGAGATGATGGTTCAGTAAACCAGGCTGTGTTTCGCACACATCTCCACCTTCTGTCTGAGCCCACAGCTTCCACCTGGAGCCTGGAGGGCTGCATATGAAACTGAAAGCAGGGGACTGCACTGTTCATTCAGGAGAGCAGCGGTGCTGAATGCTTAAGGCAGTGGAACCCAGATAAATCAGGCACCTCAAGAAATAGCCGTCTAATCAGAGACGCAGCGTGCCGCTTCTCCTCTCGCATGCCACTGCAGGGCCAAAGGGGGCGCACTCGCATCGAGACGGTTCAGCGGCTCACCCTGAAGCTCTGGAACCCGCAGAGCAGCCAACAGCACGGGCATCGTCCCTCCCTCCATCTCACAGAGCGAAGCGAAACTAAAATCTACTCACGCAACAAATGTGGGTTTTCTGTGTTTTCTGGTATCAAAAAAAGAAAGGGGTGGTGGGAGGGGCTATACTGTTCGGGATCCAGCTCTCAGTAAATGTGCCGCGTTAAACAACAGTTCCAGTTTCAACAAAGCAATAGATACAGCCATTTTTTTACTGACATTTAAAAAAAGGTCTGATACACCTTGTTTCAAAGTGCACAACTGCTACATTATTGGTTACAGACATCTATGTGCTATAAAAAAAACTGCTTTGGTACAATAAATTATCAAAAGGGAAAATAAACTCTCCTAAAATTCACAGCATAATTGTGAGGCAAAAAAAAAAAAAAAAAAAAAAATTAAAAAGCAGTCACACAAATTTCTGCATGTTAAGATTTCCAGGGTGAACAGAACAAAAATGTGCAGAGGCTCAAATTAAATCACATGCCAAAAGTAACCAAATTAAAACAAAGCGAAGAAGAAGAAGAAGCAGAAAATATATATATAATAAAGCAGTAAGGGACACAGTAGTAGCTGATTCCATTCGACTTGCAACACTACTTCTGTGAATTCACAAGGCCCAGCAAAAAGACTCCCGACGAGTAGATTTCTAGGTAAGGAAGGCCTCAAATAACCATCATCATACTCCGTTTCCTATTTTTCATGTGTAAAGACTTAAGTGTACTCCAGACTTAAAAAATACAGGAAAGCTATTTTTTTCACTTTAAGGGTAATGTCCAGCTTCTCTTCATTCAGTGCGTGATAAGGCCATGTTTCAAACTTGCTGTCCACTGCTACCCAGTCTCAGGCTCCTGCCTGCTCCACTGCCCACTTTAGAGCTCCTCACCAAACTTTAACACCAGCACACTTATGCTGCTCAGGGACTCACAAATAGCCCTCTAAAGGAGAGACTCGCAACTGCACCACTTAACGGGAGAGACCCACATACTAGCACTCTTCTAGGGGAGAGACTCCAAACTGCACCCTCTACAGGTGAGACCCACTCAGCCCACCTGCTCTCTCTAATGCTGCTGCTCTGAAAGCTGAACTCAAAAGCACAGAATTGCACAACATGAAGAAAAACGTTCAAAAAATGAGCCTGCTGAGAAAGAAAAAGATGGCGTTCGAAAGAGTAACCGTTGGAGATTATTTTTTCCACCACATTGCATTACTGGTGACAACAGGCAGAGAAAGTCCATCTCCCCGACCACTGGACCTTCTCCCAGACCTTGAGCAGAAACCTAATCTCACGGCTGCCAGGAAGGTGCATATGTTAATAAGCAATTAAAAAGTGTTGAATGAAAAGGAATAGATGACAATGTATGAAACCTTTGTTTTTTTATATAATAAAATCAAATTCACTTGAAAATGTTCCAAGCAAAAACGGTAACTGACTGAAACAGAGGCCTCCAGCAGTGAGCAGAGGGGAGTTTGAATGCGCATGGCGCAGGGGGGTGGGGGGTGGGGGCTCGGCGCTACAGCGTCAGTCATCATCTCCCTTCTCTTTACAGCAGCTTTTAATCTCTATGCACTTTTTTGAAAACACCAGCGTTTTAAAAACACACACACAGAGGAAAAAGCGTTCTCAGCGTAGTCAGGAGCTGGCCACAGAGCTCTGCTGCACGCACACTCCGGCCATGGGCGAGTCCTCTCGGTCCAGGCCCTGACGCAGGCCCATGTGAGTCTCTGCTATGTAGTGGCCCGGGCCAGAGTTCGTGGCGAGCGGGTAGGAGGGATGTCCTGCCATGCCGGTCTCCTGACGTGGGTTGGAGAAGGCACCCAAGCCGAGGCTCATTCCGCCAGGGTGGCTGTAGCCCAGGCCGAGCGGCAGCGGGCGGTTCTGGTAGGCCTGGTGGTGGTTCCCCGTGGATGATGAGGACGTGGATGAGGAGGAGGCCGAGGAAGACAGGGAGGTCATGGACAGGTGGCCGTGTGACACCTCCATGGAGTCCTGTGTGGAGGCGCTGTGCGAGGGCGAATACAGTCTGGGCCGCGGCCGTGCCGGGCCCTGCCCGTGCTGGGGGTGGTGATGGTGGTGGTGGTGGTGGTGATGGTGGTGGGAGCTGTGGGGGTGCAAGGGTTTGGGCTGGTGGGGAGGCACATGGAAGGTGGTCTCTTGGACAGGGTGAGTTTCTCCGGCAGCCTGCTGAAGCCCATCTCCGCCAACCCAGCCCAGCGCAGGTGCAAACGCTTGCCTTGCCTGAGATACGCAGATAGAAAACACAGAGAAAAAACAACCTCATGAAATCAAAAAAACATGGATGGTGGAAAAGCCACGGTGGACCTTTGCTTGTTAAGTTCACACAAAGGTCATTAAACATTTCTGCTAGTAGCAGCAGTGTCTAAGTAAAAACAATATCAGTTCTAACAGTTTATCAGAGAGGACTAGAGATACTCTTATCGGCAGGGAATGAATGACAATTCAGCAAAAATGTAATGATAAATACTGCTGGTGTGCTGCAGAGATGTTCTGTTTGAGCATGACATTCAAGTCACTCAGTGTTTATAAACAAAGCAAGGCACTGTAAAACCAAGTCAGTATTACACCATCTCAGTCAGGCAAGCGGGTTCATGTTTCAAATTTATCAATCAGCTGCTGCCAGCTGCTGTAAACCTGCTGAAGTGGGTTCATAGTTTCGGTGTGGGCTCCAATTTTCTCCCTTTCAGTGTTGAACATAAAGGCTATTGAGAGTAGCCCCCCTGTGGTAAATCTTCAACCTGCCAAATGTGATGAAGTGGTAGAGGTGGGTTTTTTGCAGAAGGGAAAAGGGAAATTGTCTAACGGCATGATACTGTAGCCTAGACACTAAAAACATCAATGACAAATAACAGATAACCCAGCATGCATACTCATGTCTGTGTACCTGTGGGCAGAGGTTGTGGCAGTCCATGCCTACTGCAGCACTGAAATGGCCTCCACTGAGCCGATGTTGATGGGTGGGATCAGAGCGGGCACGTCCACTGGTGCTCGTTCCAGAAGAACCTCCTGTAAACATACCAAAGGCATTTTAATGGAAAGTTACAGGATCATCTAAACAACATCTGACTATAGAAATTAGCCTGCAAAGAAAACTGCTACTGATGTAATTTCTTTCTCTGTATAGTGTCAGGGTGATGCTTCCTTCCATGTTACAAAATACTCCCTAGTTTCGACTTGTCAAAACACATTGCTCAGAGATGGATGAAATCTGAAAATGCTTTTTTGGTGGAATTGCTCGTACTGGCTTGTACTCTGGATATATCTATATGGCTGTTGTGACAGTTAAGGCGCTGGAATAAAACACTAACGGTGGCAGACAATGACAGTCCGAGAAGTGGTATCAGACACCAAAAATACCGGCAGCAGGATCACATACAGACAGCAAATACTGCAGCAGACACTAACAGGAAAGACTGCCATATCAGACAAGAACAGCAAAAGACATCTGTGATGAACAGTGACAACAAAAAGCAATGGCAGACACTGACAGCATATCCAGTGGAATCAGACTCAGAGCAAAGGCAGTGGTATAAGAACCTGACAGAAAAAACAGCTGAATCATAAAAAGCAAGTATAGGTAACTGAATCAAATGCAGAGTATAATAGCTGACCTGAGCTGGAGGATGTACTGGAAGTGGTGCCGGAGGACTGAGACTGCTCCAGGGCCGGGCTGGTGGACACACTGCTGCTGGTGTTGGTGCCCTCATCGGCTGTCTTCTTAAAGAAGCTGTGCTGCAGGGCGTAGTAGGGCTGGATGCGACTTTTAGGGTCATAGTCCAGCATTCGCAGGATTAGGTCCTTAAATTTCAGGTAGTCAGCAACAGCGTGGCCCGACTCGCCTGCTCTTCGTCCCCCCGGACCACCTGCTTCCACACCCAGAATATTGTGCAGCTTACGAGAGCCCGCTGGCTTATACTGCATGCAGGATGGAGAGAGACAAAAATTACCACTGAAAGCACACAGACCCCAACAAAAATGCTCATAGCAGCAAGACGGAACAGAACTACCGAGAAAAAGAACTACCGACACCCAAGAAATAAATGAATGTTTACAAACAGTGGGTAGCCATGTGCAGTAATTTGCCTGAAAGCTTCAGTTTACACAAGAACAAACTGGACTGAGAGCTGAAGGGATTCTGTGAGCAGCTTTAAACCATGCACTTTGTGCCCAGAGGCAAAACACCACTGAAAGGATCACACACCCGTTTTCCATCTTTGGTCTTCTTTGCACACCACGTGCTGTCAGACATCTTCTCAAAGAACTTTCTTGCTTTCGGTGCCTGGTCCAGTATGTGACTGGGAGGGACTCCAAGAACTTCCACTATTTTGTTCATTTGGTCCACCTGCCACAAAAGACATATCACAATGAAACAAAAGAAGAGTAACAAACATCTCTATAGACTGTAGAAGAACCTTTTGCTTGCACATTAAGATCCCTACATCACTTCACTGTACCTCATTCGCTCCACTGAACAGAGGCTCTCCTGTGTGCATCTCCACCAGAATGCAGCCCAGTGACCACATGTCTATAGCCAGGTCATACGGCATTCCCAGCAACACTTCTGGGGAGCGGTAGAACCGGCTCTGAATGTACTGGTATATCTGAGCATGAGCAAAAGAAGAGATAGAATGAAAGGGGGGAATAAAAAACAAAATTGAAATAGAAGTAACAGCCACAGGGAACATTGTAAAACACACTTTTCTGTCTTTGCTTTGTGGTGCCTTTGTCAATCTGCCATCTTTGTTTGCAAATAAAAACTGATCAAAGGATATTAAACAAGAAATACTGAACCCGACGCACCCGTTGTCCCAGTTGGCAAGAGCTGCCGAAGTCAACAATCTTAATGGCAGATCTTTTAGGGTTGCAGAGCAGTATGTTCTCAGGCTTGAGGTCACAGTGGATGATGCTGAGCTCAGGTGTAGCCAAGAAGAGCAGCGCCGTGCACAGCTGCTGTGCGAACTTCCGCGTCAAGTTCAGGGAGACGCCGCGGAAATTTGTGTTCCGCAGAAGATCATAAAGGTTGTAGGACAGCATCTCGAACACCAGACACAGGTGGTTCCGAAACATGAAGTGGCGTTTCAGATGAACTAAGGACATGAAACAGGTAGGAAGGTCAACACTAAGTGCACAAATATCATACTCAAAATAAGCAGTTACAGTTATGTATTGTATAACCACTCCTATGAAACAATACACTGAGCGTCAAATTCATTTCACTGGAATGTAATCACACTAATGCTATATCTGTAGCACTGCAGCACAAAGTGACCAACTCATGTCAAATACACGCCTTTGGAAATGTTCACCACAAACACTAGATGGTGCCATTAGCCATCAATAAAGGCTATAAAGTTGTTTTACTATAGCCAATGCACTTATTCCATGGACAATTACCTATATAGTACTTCATCTCCGTATCATGTTTGTTCATGAGCTCCAGGAGTCGTACTTCAATCTGTGCTTGGTTCAGAAAAGCCTTTTTATTCTTTATGATCTTGATGGCAACCCACTCCTGTTCCAGGCGATCATAGGCCTTCACAACCTGCCAGCAGGGAGACACAAGCACACACTCGTGACCATATCCTGACATAATAGTAACGTATTATTCTTTAAATAAGGCTGAATAGCTAGGGCTCACCTGTCCAAAAGACCCCTTGCCTATCAATGAATCAATTTCATAGCGATCCATCCATTTCTCGCCATTTTTAACAATGTAGTCAAAGTTGTCATCGTCATAACCATCATTGTAGATCTTTCTCTCCTTCTTATTACTAGAGTCTTCCCCTTGGCCTTGTTGGTGACGCCGCTTCTTTTTTGCATAGTAAACCTAAAGCAAGAAAATAAATGCATCTACATTTGCAACCTTTTTTTGATATGAATAATGTATAAAAATAATAAATGTCCTTCTGAAATATAACAATAAAAAAAACATTCTAAACAGACGTCAACAGTCTGCATGATCTTTAAACCCTGTGAACAGGGCTGGAAAGTGCTCTGACCTCATTGATGTGTTTGTAGGTTTTGATCAGTTCAATGGAGAGTTTTCTTAAGGGAGCTGTGGCTGGATCCCGAAAGCACTGGGGTATCCGCCTTTGTAACATCACCACATCAGCAGTCACCTATTCAAAAGACAGACAGAAAGATGCACACCATTAATCATTACAGTTGTGGAAGACAACAACTTTTCATTTGCTGTGCAGTTAAAAACATTTGCCATTCACCTGCACTATGCTGACCATTAATCAGGAATGGAACATTGCGATGTGCAGAGTTAGGGGGCGGTTCCACCCTGTAGGTTTGGGTGTGAGGGTGTGTGTGTGTGTGTGTGTGTGTGTGTGTGTGTGTGTGTGTGTGTGTGTGTGTGTGTGTGTAGAATTAGAGGCCAGCTGTTCTACAGGGTGGGGTGTGGGTCAAATTAGCCTGGTGAAGCAAACCTGGGTCCTGCTGGGCTGCAGGGCCCTATGAGGGTTGGGGTGGACTAGAGTGTGGCTGAGTTTTTGAGGTACAGGGGACGTGCGAATGGTACCTGGGTGGTGTTGAGCTGAGGGGCCTGTGGGCCGTAAGGCAGCACAGGGGCCAGCGGGTCAGCGCTCGGCTGGTGGCCGTCACTGAACGGCGGGTGAGAATGGGGCGTCTGCGCAGCCATCTGCACATCTGCCGCATTGAACGAAAACGAAGGAGCAAGCCGAACAGACGAGGGTTTGCATGCTGAGGTCTCTCCTCCTGCAAACACACAACATGCGTTATTGACAGGCAGAATCATGAACAAGAGAACTTTCCTGGAGGCCAGGGAAACATGAACTACAACGGAACATCCTGGAGAACCCTGGCCATGCGTCATGTTTTGCTCCCCTTATTCTAATGTTTAATATATTTTAAACACCTTATTAAACAAGCAATGTTACAACTGGGAAAACCACATAAAAATCAAGAGCCTAGTATATTAAGACACCATGCCTCAACACAACCTGGGTCTTAACATACAAACCAGACAAAATTATGAGTAGGCAAAATCTCCGCCTTCTCTCATAATCTTTGCCTTAAACAGTCCAAAGTCTTGGAACATGACTGAACATCTTATGTAATGTTCAAAATGATGTGACTGTCTAATGTGTTCTCTAGTGAGAGCAGTGTGCCTCCATAGCCACTGATCAGGTTACAGCACATCCAAAAAAGCACAGACTAAAATGGCAGCATGCGATCATGCTTTTGTCACAAGATTACGCCTAGCATTTGTTACAGTCCCTCAAAAGCAGAAGGATTTATTGATTCTTAAAACACTCACTAGTTCATATGTTCACTATGAGAATCCTCTATTTTAGTCTTCCATGTTACAAAACAGCGTTAATGTATCCTTCGAGGTGCAACATGGTCCTTCATGCCCAATGGTGTACCTTAAAAAGTTTTACGAGGCCCACATAGTACTCCCCACATGTATCATGAACAGTTAAAATGTCTTTTCATGCGACGGTGTTTAAACAGGCACATGTCATTACTGTGCTTTTAAGATGTGGTATGTGCAGGACCTCCAGTTTTATTGACTACCCAGTATTTTGTCTCCTTCGTGAAGCAGTCAGGGCTGAAGCACTGCTAATCACTTTTGTTCGCGGTGGCAGCGCTAAATTGCTGTTAGCTGAAGAGGTAAACACATGTAAATGTGTTGGATTGTGTGACATCAGAAAAACAGTCAATTATATACAGGCTGTCCTTGCAGTTTCCATTTATACATTGGAGCAATTATTAAAAATATATACATGTAATTAAACAAAATCCAAGGAAGGCTATACGAGCTATCCTGTGAATTTCTGCTTTCACTTTCCAGGGGCAAGGGGCTTATTTGTACCTTTTCGTTATTTCATTATTATTAATTATTAAAAAATAAGGTAAAAGAAAGACTGGAGTCGACACATTTGTTTAGCCTCTATTGCATTATACGAAGCCAAGCAATGTGGTAGAAGTTACAACTTCCCAAGCACACAGTATTTGTAAGGCTTACATTATATGGGCAAACTCATCTCAAAAAATACACCCGAGCAAAACAGTAATGAAATACACCCGAGCAAAACAGTAATGAAATACACCCGAGCAAAACAGTAATGAAATACTCCCGAGCATAACAGTAATAAAATACTCCCGAGCATAACAGTAATGAAATACTCCCGACGATAACAGTAATAAAATACACCCGAGCAAAACAGTAATGAAGTACACCCGAGCATAACAATAATGAAATACACCCGAGCATAACAGTAATGAAATAAACCCGAGCATATCAGTAATGAAATACTCCCGACGAAAACAGTAATGAAATACACCCGAGCATATCAGTAATGAAATACTCCCGACGAAAACAGTAATGAAATACACCCGAGCATAACAGTAATGAAATACTCCCGAGCATATCAGTAATGAAATACTCCCGACGAAAACAGTAATGAAATAC
>JBBPDH010000034.1:8119270-8129937 GCA_037974565.1 Clupeocharax schoutedeni | reverse complement strand
CTTCTTTGTAAAATTGATGACTTAGTGTGTTCATTATATATTATATATTGGGTTTGCCTAGAATTGCGATTAATCGCGATGAATTTTTTCCCAGCCTTGCGATTAACAAGTTAATTTTAATTAATCGCTTTACAGCCCTAATATATATATATATATATATATATATATATATATATACACACACACACACACACACATACATATAAACAGATTTATACATACTTTATATATTATACATATAAATAAATATATTTATTTTTGTTTGTACAACTCAAAGATATTTTGAGGAAAGCAACAGAAGACGTGCCTAGTTACATTTAACTTCAATTCAAATAAATAATCTATTACAATGGCCTTATTACCATATGTTCTTCTAATTGCAACTCTAACACCAACCTCAGTTTAAAACCTCATCCTGGTTCTTAACCACAACACTAATACCAGACAGTTTACTCAGCCGGAACATTATCTCTCCTATCCAAAAATAACAAAAACTTTATTTCATGGCACAGCATGTACTCGGTCAGGGCATATTTGCGGTGTAGACATTTAAACTGGAATGCCAGACATTGGCAAAACAAGATGATTGCACTTTGAGACAGGAAATTTTGCTTAAACGGCATTTTTTCCCCAAGAAAATTGTGAACTTCTACTTTACATACTGCATGTTCATGTTCAAATTTGGTTTTCATAGATTTCAGAATCACCCTGTTCTCCTCTTTTCATTCATACAAACCTACAATCACTTCCTCCTCCAAACCAGGCTACACACGACCGGCCTGTTTAATGGAAGAGAAGCTGGACAGAAGGGGGGTTTCCATTTACATGACTGTTTCTTTGGGTAAAATCACACCACACACTCAACTTTATACATCAGTCTGTCTGAGATCACGTGTGATTTAATAGCAAACTCTCATTTCAAGCAAAGCTAGAAATGAATCTAGGAAAGAACAGAATCTAGAATAGCATGAAGATAGTGTGTTGGTTTATCAAATTTGCTTCAAAAACATTTTAAAACATTTGGATTAAAAAAAAAAACATTTACAGCAATAAACTCTTCTGTAAGTCTGATTTAATGATGAAATAAAATGTTACACACAAACCCCCCCCCCAAAAAAAACATACAATGTAAGGGTCTTTAACTACAGGAACAGATAAGAGATGCAAGTATGAATAACCTCCTCATAAGGTGACAGCAAATGTTCAATATCATGTAAAACATTTTGATAATACCATAAAGCCAGGACTCAATCAGCAGCATTTACTACAGTAGTATTAGTAGCAGTAGTAGTAGTAGCGCATATATGGGGGAATTAGAAACCTTGAATCCAGTTGAAAATCAACAGCATGGAAACAGCATGAAACCATAGCTCACTGTGAACACATCCGTCTCCTTTCTTTTATCATCTATCTTCTTGCAGTTTCGTTCTGACGGTTCGCTGGTCAGGACTCGCCAGCAGGATGTGGTTTACACTTCTTATACCAGCAACACTTCAGATCTTCAGATGTGAATTCGGGTTTAAACTTTGTCCTTCCTTTCTCTAAATGCTGAACTATAACATTTGTGCTGAAGGTACACACAGCATTCTCTGAGGTGAGATTGCTCATACTTCATTAGCTTCTTACATGTGTTCTTACAAGTCATTCTGTGTTGTAAGACACTGTTATGCCACATTACCAGCAATGAGTCAGTTTACCACAACAGAAACATCCTTATTTGTCCTTAAAGCAGTCATTATGACTAGTGAGGGCTCTTTAAAAAGGAATCTTTAAAAAATAGCATGTGCTCCTTTCAAACAGTATTTTCAACTATACATCGTTTTTCAAACTCAATCCAGTTCTGCAGCTTCTGGAGGCGGTGAGTGAGTAACTAGACAGAAATGTTCACACTGGTCTTGCGGGAACGGATGCAGAGCAGCGTCCATGTCAGTGTGGTGACGATGATGAAGATAATCTGTAGCGCATGAATTGCTGGACAGCAGGAAGGGCATTCTGAAACTAGATCTATGCAAAACGTGAAAACGATGTGTCAATCACAAAAGGAAGAGTACAAAGACAAAATCCAATAGGTAACATGCCTACATTTACTGTTTTTTTCAAAAGGAAAATGTGTCCTTCCATTCTCAAAAGTACTGACATTTGTACTGAAAGTACACAAAGCATTCTTTGGGGCTTTAAAGTGAGATTGTTCATACTTAATTAGCTTCTTGCATGTTTTCTCATTTCACATAGCCATTCTGTGTTGCAAGATACTGGCTGAATCCGAAATCGCATACTTCCATAATATGTACTATGCAAAAGCAGTATGCGAGGCGAGTAATATGTCTGAATTCATAGTATTGGAAAAACAGTTGGCGAGAAGTTCCCGGATGACCTACTGCTTCCAGCCGAATTCTGTAGTAGGCATTCAATGGGCACTGCACTATCCCATAAGGCAGCGGTAGAGGCAGCGTCATATTCAAAAAATATGAAAACAGAGACGTGGCTCTTTTCAAGTGTAAGTACCTTAAAGAAAACGTTAAACTACACATTCATTGTGCTTAAATTACACTTGTGAGAAAAAGCCCTCTGTAAAGGTAAAAATAATGCACTGTTTCGACGACACATCACACATGACATCAACACAGTGGATGTAGTACGTCTGAATTCCAATCATACTGCCTTCATTCATACTGTATAGAACATACTGATTTAACAGTAGAGCAGTACATTCAAATTCAAATGTAGTACCTACTCAAGTAGTATCCGATTTCACTGTATTGCCACGTTACCAGCATTGATTCAGTTTAACACAACAGAAACATCCTTATTTGTCCTTAAAGCAGTTATTATGATTAGTGAGGACAAAACATTAAAAGGGATCTTTAAAATTAGTGGTGGGATGAGGTTTTCAGAGTATGAGAAGAAGAGAATACGCTACTTTCAAACAGTAATTTTAATTATACATTGTTTTCCAAACTCGATCTCTGTATAGACTGTACTGTACTTCAGGCACATGCATTTTCTTTGGTATGTGCTGTCATTTCCTTTCTTTATAAGCAGGTAAATACAGTAATAAACAGAGCTTTAAGAAGAACAAAATGAAAAACATGAGAATACTCGAGACACTCCACGGGGGAAATTCTAGACTGCAGCTGCATCAAAGGGCAGCAGCAAATCAGCAGCAAGGAGAAATAAATAGCGTTCTCGGATTGGCTACTTTCAAACCTCCCGCCTCCGAGTACAGCGGTGTTTCACCAAGACGTGCTTTCTTTGTGTTTCTCTCCACAGTACCAAAACATGTATAGTGATATTTTATATGGAAATGTAGCTTAATAATTTGGCACTAAAATTCATGAAATATTATATAAATAAAGCTGTGACATCCAGGCCATTCCCCTCGTCCAAGCAGCAAAAGCAAAAAACAAAATAAAAATGGGGAGGATATCTGCAGTTTTCACATTAGTGCAAAAAAATCTGCGATGGACTGAAACCATGTTAAAGTCAGGGTTTACTGTAATAAATAAATACTGGTTATCTCTAATACACAGCCGTTTTTTCTGCTCCTGTGTCGACCCCACAAATTATGCAAAGACCACACCTCCTGGTTTCTGTTTCTAAAAAGAGACAAAACCACTCTTGTGGAGGAAACATCTCCCCACACCTCCAACTCGGAAATATTTTACTGCATATCTGGTAAAGGGTGCACACCGCAATTATATCAGAAAGATCAACACCGGATTAGGGATATGGGATACTTTGGCATCCACTTATCAACACCCTAACAACCATCTGGAAGATCACAGAAACCACTTTGGTGCATGCAACCAGTAGAGTTGGTTTTGATTAAAGTGCTGACAATTGACCTGCGATTCTTTTATTCTGAAATATTAGTTTTGAAAATAATATATTTTGTACATGCTTCCAAATCCAAGAAATGTAAAGCAGAACCAATTCTGAAAAAATGAAAATGGCTAAAATAAAGTAATAAAATAACACGTTTAAAATTGAGTATATATGTATACTCATAGCTAAAACAAAAATATAACTATATTGTATTTTCAAGCGGCCTACATCATTTCGGACGTTTATTAACAAATAAAAAGCATCAACAGGATTCTCAGTTTTTTGTTTTTTTTATGTTTTGCCTGCTTTGCACTAGGTGCAAACATATTTACACAACACCTACACAAGAATATACGAATAAATGCAAACTGATTGCAATAATTATACTGACAATCCAGTAATATTAGTAATTTTTCACATGGTAATTATGCCTGTTGTTTAGGACATCATCAATTAGTAATAAAACAGTCACACAGACTTCCTTGAGCCAAGTGGATTCTGTGGCGTTCTTGATTTTAAGATTATTAAATCATTCATATTAAACGTGTTTGCTTATATCAAAACAAATACAATATTTTTTTTCATAATTAAAGGCCAAACTACACTTCCATCCAACCATCCATTATCTAACCCTTATTCCTGCATTCAGGGTCGGGGGAGGGGGGTGGTTCTGGAGCCTATCCCAGCTTCAACGGGCGAAGGCAGGGTACACCCTGGACAGTCGCCAGCACGTCGCAGGGCCGCTAAACTACACCTCCAATCTATTAAACTGATTACAGTAGATCATGTTTCATATAGAATGATATAGCTATAGCATTATATATTCATAATCAACAAATTAATTAATGTATAGATTAGAGTCATTAGCATTTTCACACAGGAAGAAATTCACTACAGATTAACGTTAGAGTAACGGTTCCAAAATCACATATTTGAACATTTAATCAGGGTGATGGTTTGATTTCTTGCATGAAGTTATCACTGGGGTCGTGGCCTTCTTGGTGAAAATAAAATTATTATTATTATTATTATTATTATTATTATTATTATTACAATATTATTTTTAGAAAATAAATTAAATTAAGATAAAGTTTTCTGACCCGGATTCTCTTATTATTGTTGTATTGTTGCTGTTGTTAATAAGGCTTTATTTGTTGTTATTATTAATGTTGTTTTTGTTGTTATTATTATTAGTTTGACAAATACACTATGTGTAAAGATGTCTAGTATGTTTGGTGTAGATTCTCTGCATATCCTTTATACATTAGTACAGGAACAGTGACAGGAAAACTATCTGTATCAAATATTATTCACTCAAAGGACACCTTTACACCAAGGTTAGCAGATGGTGATGGGTTGGTTTTCTAGGACACTAATTTATCAAACAGATAAAGACACCTACCCTTCTCAGCATGTTTGAGCGTTATGCTCTGGTTGTAGATTGTGTGGTTGCTGGAGTATCTGGCCTGGCAGGTGATCACGTCCCCGTCTGTCCAGTTCGGCTTGCAGAGTGTCAATGCGCTGCTCATGTTGGTGGGACTGCTATCGAGAAGCAGCTGCTCAGATTCTCTGGTCCAGGTGAAGTTCACCTGCTTCGGACTCAAACCCTCCAGAGAACAGAGCAGATCCACACAGGAGAGGCTGCTGCTGTTCATCTGCTGCAGGACAAGACCAGCTGGAACTGAGAGGAGACTGAATTCAGCCGACAGCAACAAACCCCGAACCAGGGGTGTGGAACTCCGGTCGTGGTGCAGCAGGTTTTGGTGGTTTCCCTGCTCAGAAACACCTGGTTCACCTCTCAGTTAATTGTCAGGTTTAGTGAATGTGTTTGAGGAGGAAAACCATCAAACTTTGCTGGACACTGGCCCTCCAGGACCAGAGCTTTGCACCCCTGCCCTAAACTATCCAGAGCACTTCAAATTTCAAATTCAAATTTTATTTGTCACATACACATTATCCGAGGCCTTCTTATTCTTATTAAGAGGCCTTAATAAGAATAAACGCAAGATCGTACAGTGTTTAACTGAATGTTGAATGACAAATGGAAAGGAGAATAATTACCATTAACTTGAAGCTTTAAGGTTGAAGAAGTATCCACTATTGGTGGGGGGATCAATCTGGCCATTAAGCAGTTATAATCACCAGCATCACTGCTTCTGACTTCTGTTATTATCAGTCCAGTGCGGTCTGGACTTACTGCAAACCGAGATTCGCAATTCTGGACAGATACGTTGTTTTCATGAATATAATATTTACAGAGAACGCTTCCTCCATCCTTTGTCCACCCAACAACAACCTTGTCACGGTATTCAAAAGGTGGAGGACATGGGAGGACGACTCTGTCACCTCTGGACGCTGTAATAACCTTCTGTCCGTCTGTAGAGAGGAAGAATAAGTCAGCGCAGCACAGATAGGAAGTGACACTTGTGACAGAAAACAGCTCCTGTAACCTTTTGAAAAATGTTGTTTTTATAGATGTTTCCAACATCAAATGCCTATCATTACTTTATTATCCTTAAAATGAAATAAATACACTACTTTTAACAGATTTCCCAATCAGATTAAGGCAACAAAAATTAACATGTGCAGCTGCTGTCAAAAAGAAGAAACTACTTACCCACACAAACATAGAGAGATAAAAGAGCTGAGAGGATTGTGTAGTGAATCCTGGATAAAGGGTACATTTTTGATCAGTTCCTGCATCTACTAACTCTGGCAAGTAGTGAGATGGGTGCGGTCAGAAGCTAGTTTTGCAAGCCCCACTCACGGTCATGTGACATTTCTGTTTTCATCTTTTGGGCAGGATAGCTTCACATTAGCTTTGAGAATCGACTCAGTCAACGTGACTTAAAACATCATAAAATGTTACCAACCAGCAGCACAAGCTACAAAAGTGAAAAAGTAGTGGTCACCAGTGATTGTATTTATTAGATCTAGTGCTACTTTCTCCAATTTGACTGACCTGTAGTGTAAACTGACAAAATTATCTAGACCTTCACAGCCCCACAAAAACAGTAGAAAAAAGCATGCACTCCTCGTTCACGCAGTAAAATAAGAGAGCGGACACACGGGTTTATGTATATGTTACTTTAATACGTGTTAAAGGAATAATATTTGCGTCAGCGGACAGTGTTATGACATAGGACTCTTTGAGAAGGGCAATGGCAAAAGGGACCCCTTTTTCTACATCAGGGTTTCAGTAAGGCAAGGCTGCATCAACAACTGGGCTGTAACAATCAAGTTCCAAGCATGGCATCATACAGTACGAGTGACACTAATCGGGTCGAGCACACAATGTACAAACTCTTTTAAGGGGAGACAGAGGAGTAAACCCTTCGACGAGAACCGCTTCGAAAAGCCAGTGGACATACATTCTCTTACAGAGCAGAAAAAAAAAGGTGTCGCCTTTTCAAACGGGTGCATAATCCAGGACCTTAAGACTCAGACGCAGTCGTAGAGAAGAAGAACAAAGAAGAAGAAGAAGAAGAAGATAAAAAAAAAGAGGGTTTGGCAACTTTGGGATTGCTGCAGTTGATTTCCCTGGTTTCTCGTTTTCTTCAACGAAGGTGATCGTATGTCTGATTATGGGGCGGGATTACGCTTTCACTGAATCGGCGAGGCGATATGGTGACGAGGCTATGAGGCTCTCTACGGAGCTCAGGATCCGTCTCCCTAAAGACGACGGGAAATGATTATAAACTGTTTCGCTGTTTGGAAGCAGCCCTCCATTAAAAAGCCATCCCGTACAGAAAGACTGGAATTGGAATTAGAAAAATACAGGTACAAAATCCATTACATTCAAGAGACAATTCTAGCACAAAAGGGTATTATAACCATAAGCTTTAGAGCTAATATAGGAACTTGAGATTCATAGAGGCATCTTCTACAGTATATAGAAAAAAGAAAAGGAGGACAATGACATTTAAAATGGACTGGGAAACCTCATCTATGCGTCATGCGAAGGATGTTGGAGTAAGCGCGTCATCGTTCAAGGCATTATTGTTTAATGACAACTGTGTTCAATGCAATAACGTCCCTCGAGGGCTAATAAGAGCAAATTTCATGAGAAGGGATGTGAATGTTAGAGGGTGGGTGTGGGAGGGAGAAAATAATTCTGAATGTAACATTTTGGTTTGGGTTTAAGGTGCAAATATTCTTTTTTCTTTTTCCTAAAGTAGGCATTTTAAAGACACCACGCCAAAACCTGCAGATAAGAGGCTGAGGAAATCTGTCAGAAAGATAAAATTAGTTGTGCTAATATAATGCATTTGTTACCTGAAAACAGACATGCTGACTAGACTCAGCTCACCCAGTCTGCCTTTCTGCACCATCAAATTTCTCAAAAAGAGACGGCGTTCCCTTTTCTTTGGCAAATGGCGGAAAAGACCCACGTGTTAGTCCTAAGCATGTACAGCAAGTACAACTCATCATGTACGCTTTCTTCCTTTTTATCGCTCTTTCCTTGCTGGGAAGAACTCATCTGGGTGCTAACACCTGAAACACCTGGGAAGACTTTTAAGACAAAAATGTTTGGAAATCATTAGGACCTGCCTCAAGGATCAAGCAGCGCCTCCTTGTGGAAATACTGGTCGGGGGGGTGGGGAGTATTTCTGATCACGTTAGCAAACAATTCCGATTCTAATAATCAATTAGAATAATTACAACTATGATTATTTACCTCAGTAAAAAGGTTATGATCGGGACCCTCTTAGTCCAAATGCATTTGAACATTTTTAACATTTCAGAACGAGGCGTGGCTGAGGTCTGCGGCGAACCTCAAAAACCTCAAGAGACCATAGAGGTGACAGGAGTGATCGGGTCAGTGTGAGCGGGTCAAATTCCACTCAGCATTTCAGCATCTGACGTTAAATGTCCAAGCCTCTCAAACGTCCTGTTCCAAATACAATGAGGTGAATTCCCTTGGGGACATTCAGACTCTCGCAGGTACATATACATACTCACACACACACACACACACACACACACACACACACTCACACACCTCACTGTGCTCATTAGTCACAAGCCAAACGTGGCAATGCAAGTCACCTCACATGTGCACTCCCTTAAGCAGGGACTATTCCTCTAGAAGCGGTGCCTTATTTCTCAGTGCTCACTGGCTTATCAGGTAAGCATAGGTGTGTGTACACACACACACACACACTTGAGCTTCTGACAATGTTCTTCATCCAGTAGAGTGAACCTCATAGTGAGGTTTACAACAACGACAAAAAAAAAAACAAAAAAAAAACCTTAAACACGGTTAAGGGCTAGAAAGGATCAAATACAGTATACTATATTTTTTCTTAAAAAAAACATTGTAAGTGTTACTTACAAATTTAGAAATTCACAGACATCATTTGGAGGAAAATGTTAAGTTATGGGGAGGAAAACAACAACAACAACAAACTTAGTTAAAAAGCTTAATAAATGACATTGCTGCAGACTATTATAGACTTTTTTCCAGACTGGCTTTCCTTCATCAGGACTCCCTGGTAGGTCAGGAGCCGATTTGAGTCACGGCCTTTGATTCAGAGAGGCGCTGGGTTGGGAGGAGCTGATTGTGAATTGGAAAAAATAAAACAAAAAAAAAAGAAACGATGTGCATCAACCCAGAAGCGCAGCCTGATGGGCCATGTGAGATGCACGAGAGAGAAAGAGAACAAAGCTTCCCTGTAATTCTTTCTTTAGTCTCTCCACCTCTCTTACACCCCCCCACCCTCTCTCTCTCTATTTCTCCTCAGAAATCCCAGGAATGGACATAAAACAGCAGCCAGGCCGTTCGCGGCAGAGAAGAAGGTGCAAAAACGAGCCCACCGCCCCCTTATCTCGGACGCCTTCACACCCGGAGGGCAGCGCCAGGAAATGCAAGCGGATCGAAAAACAAGAGAAACAGTGGAAATCAAAGAGAGAAGAGAAAAAAACACTTACAAGAAGAAAAAAAAGGATAAACTTTGCCTGAAAGACTCATCTACTGTAGCTAAAAATTAGTGCAGTGTCTGTTACGAAACTACCTTAAGAAACTAGTAGCACTCTTTTGGATTAGCTATTGAGACTCTACGCACACCCACGAGTGCGTGCACACACATACACGCACATACACGCACACACACACGCACCCATACACTGCAGGAAGGTCAAGTATTGACATAAAATGCATTGTATCATTCAAGTATACTGCTCTAAAAAAATCAATTCATCTCTATAGCTGTGCACGTGAAGAGTGGAAGGGTGCCCAGTACAGTAACAGGTTGCCATTTATAGCGAGAAAAGGAAAGAAGATGGCTTCTGACCAGGTCAGTGTTCAGTCACTTAGTAACTCTGTTAGCTTTGGATCACAGATCGCCTCTCACAAACACACTTATCCAGTCTCTCTCAGCCTCGTATCAGGCCACTTCCTCATTGCCCAGGAGCCCTGTGACACCAGGAAAGCTCTTTGAGATCTGGTGGGCACACATGCCTGCTGCACGGGGGCCTAACACAGCATTAAAAAAGGTCCTTGGACAGAAAGAGGCATCTAGGCATTAAAAGTGTGCATTGTCAAGGTGAAGCCTGCACTGAGAGGGACTCGAAACTGGCGCGTACAAGCAGGCTGGCTGTGAGGTATGGGGGCTATTGAGCAATATTAGATACACACAAAGACAAAGACACACTGCGTGTCTGCTTGGTTCCGGGCAGGAAGAAGAACAGGAAGCCACAAGATTTTCCTCTAAGAGAGAGAGAGAGAGAGAGAGAGAGAGAGAGAGAAAGACAGAGAGAGAGAGAGAGAGAGAGAGAGAGAGAGAGAGCTCACTGGTCAGTTCATCAGTTCACTGGAGTCAGTTAATATCTTGAGGGTAGTC
>JBBPDH010000034.1:8092745-8103691 GCA_037974565.1 Clupeocharax schoutedeni | reverse complement strand
ATCGTACTCGGGCCCGGTTCAGGGCAACAGTGCTTAGTGTGAGTACACCCCTAGAGAAATGACAGATCAATATCCGCGAACCTGATTTTTTTCCCCCCGCAGCCACAGTAAGCCGGAAATCCGGCGTGGTGCCAGAACGCTATCACCCCTTTTAGTATGATGATTGTCAGGTAATACCTTAAAACATTAGAATACAATTTTTATAATAATAAATAAAACAGTTAACTTTAAGATCTGTGGTTTTCCATTGCTACCCAGCAGTATTACAAGGACATTTGGCCATTAGTTAAGCAAAACTGTAGATGGAACTGAGGATTCTTACTTTTCACTCTCAACTACACAGCTCACAACTAATCTCTACTAATAAATTTCTTTCTGAATAGTAAGGTATAAGATTAAGTATGAATATTAAACTTATAGGTTAAGAGGTTAATCAGAATGCATGGCTCAGAAACTGACCACGCTGCTTAGTTTGACCATTGATAGGGTGTAGATAGTCGGGTGACTGGATATTCTATTCAGACATAGTTAAGTCATACACATCCCTCAGTGAGTTATGTAATGAATCACATTTGCATTCAATTTAAATTCGGCATTACCAGCTTTACCAGGTACTTCTATCTTTTTTTCTGTTCATTTTGATCTCTCGAAATGACTGGAATGTAGTAATAATAAAGATGTTTTGTATATGTTACAATAATTACAGTAATACACCTAATCACATTTAGATACCTGATCGTAGTATGAAGTATATGTTGTCTTTTTATTAAGCCTCTCTCAATCCAGTTTTGCATGTGGCCTTTATAGTAGACAGGCATTAAAAAAGGGCTAAACCACAGCTGATATTGCAGCTTGTTCTGTGTTTACTGGCGCGTTGCACACCTCATAAACAGCTTGTCTAACCTTGCTGACAGGCCACGCTTTGATGAAACTAACTGTGATGCCACTCTGGTCTCACTAGGGGGCAGAAGAATCTGCAGAGCTGCTGACGGCAGTCAGGTGGCTCTACCTTGGGACTTAAAATTGCTTCTGGCGAAGGTCAGGGCACAAAACAACTCCTACAGCAGTCATTGCTACTTTGTAGCATTCAAAATCCCCATTCTGACCAGAAGCGCCAAAACACAATCATCCCACTGGGGGCTTTTAAATTGATTCCTATAGGAGATGTTTTGTGGAGATATTTGGACAAACTAGCAAGTCTGGACCAAGTGAGGACCATTTCCTTCCATTGTCAAACATTAATGAACATCTTTAGAAAAAAACAGATAGCTTGTCCTGCTGCCTATAGCATTGCTTACTCTATTGTTTTGTATACAGATCAATTTTTATGTAGTGTACTTGCTGGTGACAGAGTAACGAGCATTCGTGTCGTATCAGAGATTTATTGACACTGATGTAATGGTACTGTACCTCTCTGGCAGTCAGGGCGTGCTCCCCAGCCAGCAGCAGCATGCTCAGGCCACCCATCTTATTTGGATCTAAACACACAAAGTAACGGCATGACAAATTAAAACAGTGTCAGCAATGAAACAACACATGGGGCATGGTGATTCTAACTCTGCATTATTATTCTGAAATAATCATTATTGCTAAAAATGTTGCCTTACAGTTTAGAGTAAAGCTGACGAAAGCTTTGAGTAACAAGGATTTCCCCATTTTCGAGATTATGATTCAGAAACACGCTGATCGGGTCACACATATGAACAGTGAACAGTGAGAACAGTGCAAATGGAGTCTGAAGCACAGGAGACTGATGCAAATCGGAAAAAAAGGTAACAGTATAAAAATTTTAATTAAATCAACGAATCAAAAAAAAAAAAAAACAACAACAGAGAACCAGTATGTGTTGATCATTGCCTGCCTGAACATAGCACTGACTGTATCTAGTTCTTTATAGGTGTGTGCAGTCATGCACTACTTGGACAAAAGTACTGAGACCTTTTGACCATTGACATGTCATTCAAATCCATAGACTATAATATGGTGTCGGATCCCTTTGCAGCTATATGTCACTTTGCATGTTCGGGGAGGGAGGCGAGGCACAAGGTGCGAGTTCCTGTGATGGTATTTATTTAACAGAAAAGACACAGACTCTACACTATAAAAGCAAAAAAGGCACAATGGCCTAACAGAATAACACCAAACAGTAGATAGACAAGGAAGGGGTGACGAGCAGGAAACACACTCTGACAAGAACCAAACATAAAATCACACACAATCACTTCAACCAAAACAAAAGACAGCTGACAATGTGACTACAGACACAAACATACCCCAATTTCAAAATAAAAGTCTCCATACTAAACTCAACCCAGACCTAACACTATAACAGCTTCCACTCTTCTTGGAAGACTTCCCACAAGATTTTGAGTTTCTGTGGGAATTTGTGTCCATTCGTTCTGTAGCATTTATGAGGTCAGACACTGATGTTGGACGAGAAGGTCTGGATCACAGTCTCTGTTCCAGTTCATCCCAAAGGTGCAGGATGGGGTAGAGGTGCGGACTTTGTGTGGCCAGTCAAGTTCTTCCACACTGAACTCCTCCAGCATGTCTATATGGAGCTCGCTTTGTGCACTGGGACACAGTCATGCTGGAATAGAGAAGGTTCTTTCCCAAACTGGGTCCACAAATTTGGAAGCTTGGCTAGCCCAAAATGTGTCTGTATGCTGAAGCATTAAGATTGTCTTTTCCTGGTAGTAAGAGGCCTAGAAATGGAGGTGTACCACATTTTTTTTACATTTCTGCAAATATATTCCATCTATATGTGCCAACACAATGTTTTCCACATGAAAATGAATAAATACAAAAAAAACTGCATGTATCTGATGCACATCGAAGTTCAATGAATTCTGTGCTAAATAATACAAAATGGTGAAAAAATAAATAAAAATATCACCTCTTTGTATTCTAGATTAATAAAAGCACTGATGCTGAAACTGTATTCCTCCTATAGATGAATTACATTTGCACAACGCGTTCATTAGCATATCCGAACTACAAAGCTGAAGAGTTTTTGAATAAAGTAAGTGATGTTATAGAATCATAATGTTTCACCCATTTTGTATTTGCTTCAACCTACATGTGATGAATGTAGGTCATGCTTTATGTCACTGCCTCACTGTTAATGTCTCCACAACATGATGTTAGAGGTCATAGATTTACCTGCACAAGCCAGTATTTAGCACTTAGACCAAGTGTTTCTAATAATAATAATAATAATAATAATAATAATAATAATAATAATAATATAATTGTACATTATAATACATATATAATGCTTTCTAGTAGTAAAAGCTGAGTTAACTGCTGGTCAAAACAGATGAATCAACAATCAATTCATCTGCCTACATCTGGAATAACTATTTACCATTTGCTGTTACTTTCTGACTAAATCTTCTACACAATCTCCACTAGAATCCTGTTTCTATTATGAAACTGGAATTCAGACAAAGCATTAGCTCCATCCTGTCAAGCAGCGACATCTATACGTCTACATCAACATTAAATGTCTGAATGTACAGCTATTGATGGCAAAACTCCCACAGAAATCTACTTTCTCTTTCGACACTCTTTGTGCAGTTTTTTCAAAAGTTCAGCAGTTCAAGAGGCTGCAAATTGTAAACGTCTCCCTTTTCTCAGACGTGCTCCGTTCTCTAACTGCTCTTGAAAAAAGACAGACCTCTATGCCTTCACATTTTACAAGTACAGGCCTATTTCAAATTTCCCATTCACAGACAAGGTCACTGAGAAAGTATTCAATCAAATCATTAACTGAATCATAACTACATTAACTGAAACCGTTACTTCAACTTCAACTTTCAATCAGGCTCGGCCTCATGGTCCTGAAACGGCTCTCAAAAAGGTATCACACGACATTCGTCTCAAACTCAAGAACATTTCCAGGCTGCGACATCTGAGCGCAGCCTCTGACTGGTAACAGAAATAAATATTTTATTATTTTATTGAGCCTGAAAGGTCTTTTATTTTGAAAACTAAAAAAAAAAAAAAAAAAACCGCTCATCTCAGTCATACGGTACATCAAAAGTTTAGCACGCAAGCTAGCTAAAATGCGTAAAAAATGAACTAACTTTGTTTTTAGTTGTATCTATACAGATTTATATCTATATATACAGATATATATATGGTATCTATACAGATACCATTGCTGTCCATGGCACTAGAAACAAAGTTTGGGGTCCGCAGGGCTTGAAAACTGGCTCAGGAAGGATCATTAGATAATTCAAGGCACATATCAGAGACATAAATTGGGCAAACCCACCTCGCCACATGGAGTTCCACAAGAACTCATTCTAGTGCCTCTTTTGTTCAACCTATGCATGCTTCCTCTCGGCCATTTTCTTCAGTAATTTGGCAAGTTTGCTTATCGTAGCTAAGCAGAGGACATTCAGATCTATCACCAACTTGGCGCTAATCTGAAATCTATGTCAATAAGAACAACAATCCAGATCTTCTTGTAATCACGGATGGAGTTCTTACTGTCAGTGACCAAAATAAAGATATTTCTAAATCAGCACAATATTTCAAGATCACAGCTTTTTCATTTGGAGAAACTTACTCATGCCTTTATATCCTGCAGAGCTGCTAACTGCAGCTCTCTACTAATCAACCGCCCCAAAAAGACCATCAGACAGCTACAGCAGATTTAAAATGCTGCTGCTAGAATTCTAAGAGAGAGCACATTACTCCAGTCCTTAGGTTCTTATACTGGCTTCCAATGAAATACAAAACTGACTTTAATCATTGCTAATAAGTCACTCGCTGGTTTGGACCTTAAAAATATCTCCGAGATGAAGATCAGCCTGGTAGGTCTCTTAGATCGGCAGGAGCTGGTCAGCTACCGGTGCCCATATCTGTAATTTACCAAGGCGAATTGGCTTTCAGTCATTATGTTGCCCGCTGTGGGAATCAGCCCCCCGTGGAGATCAGCTACTCCTCAACTGTTTTAAAACCTTTTAAATAGAAGCTAAAAACAGATTTGTTTCCTGCTGCTTTCAGTTAACAAGTAAGACTTGCACAGTAATCATGCACCACTAACCCATTTAATCCCAATGGTAACAATTGTGTCATTTTATTTTATTTTATTTTGGAAGCTCTAAAAGTGTTGTTTTGGCTTTGGGCAGCTAATGCAAGTTAAAATACCTTAATTAACCGATACTACTAAAATATTTTGAACACATATTTTCTAAAGGGTCTACTACAAATATTTAATGAGAATTATATGCCTGCATGCAACTTTTCACCATAAGATGAGTAAATGTAAGCACGGCAAAAATTGTTGCCGCTAGCATAATACATAGTCATAGTGCTAGTTATACAACCTCTCAAAGGTTTTGGCTGTTTATTCTATTTACCTTTTTTTTTATCTTTTTTTTTTTTAAACTTTTTTTCTACACAACTTAAAACTATCAGAGGTCAGGCCAGGGGTGTTCCATGAGATCTCGGTGGGAAGAGCGGCCTCCCGTCGGGGGGTGAACAGCTGGGTCGCTGCGGTGGGATCTGCCCTGCTGGGGGATGAGCCTTGGGGTCTTGGATCTTTTCAGTGCATAGATGGCCCTCCACCGGGGGGGCCCTGCACCGTGTAAATGGTGGTCGCAGAGTGTCTAGGGGTTCCCTACCCATTCCCTACACATGCACCACATAGTGGGTGTAAATAGGTCAAAATAGGTGAAATTTAGACTATGTAGTTTCCCATCGGCAACAATTGTTGCCGAGTATAAAACCTACATTTTCACCATCATAACCACCAAAAAATTGAAAAATTCAAACATATTGAAAAATTCAGACATTAGGGATGTCTAAGGAGTAAAATGCATGCACTTATTTTGGGATTAAACAGGTTAACTCTTTTTTTAAATATTGGTTTTGTTTACAGAATGTATTTGATTTCGGGCAAATTAATCAACTTTACATGTTTTATTACTGTGATAGAACAACTGAATAAAAGTTCGTTCATTTTTCAAACCGGATACTACACACTTTTCATGAAAACAACTGGTATAACTTGGTAAGTGTAAGCATTTTTGTAACATTAGCTCATTCTGACAAATCACTTACATTGTGAACTGTGTCTCCTCAAGGAACAGCTTTGGCATGAAGGGGATGCTACTGTTTACTGAACGTTCTGATGAGGATGTTTTCTTTTCAGGTGAGCAAAGGTAAAGTGGTTCCTTGGAAAGTCGAGGCAGGCGTGTGTTGCAAAGGTTCTACAACTGCTGTAAAGTTTAAAGCAACCATTTGCCATACGTGAACACGCCACAGCACACGGTGCTAAAAGCACAAAGTACTTTCTCTCCATTCACCAAGTGAAGCTGGGGTACCTCAGTGGTGCCACTAGCAGTCCTGGGATTCGAAGCCATGACCTTCTGATCACAAAGGCAACTCCCTAACCACTAGGCCACTAACTGCTTGGTCCATAATTTCCGGAAAGGACTTATTTTTATATAGTTGTTCTAATATATGTATATCCCGACAGGGAACAATTATATTGTCAACATTATTGACAATGTCAGCCTTCGTTTCATGCGAGTTGTATTAACCAGCCCTATACACACATCAGCCACTTTATTAACAACATTCAGATGCACAGTTAGAGACTCCATACTATCTGATTATACACACAATTTGCTATAATCTAGCTCTTAATGATCAGTAGATTAAAACTGACCAGGTTTTCTCATGTCAGGCCAGTATGTGTAAGTATAAGGTGTTTCTAATGAAGCAGAAAATAAGTATATAGGCAAATGGTGCTAAATGTACAAACTGATTTTTTACCTAAATTACATTACAGGTCTAGTCACCCACATTCTAGTATGTTGGCTGTGTCTGCTTTCTCGCAACTGACTGGTCGAAATGAGAAAGGCACTCTAGCACTCGGAGCGAGTTTGAGTTCAGCCTGTTTCTGTACTTGTTTTTGTGACTGTCAACGTGAGAAAAGTGTCTCGCTCAGATATGTGGAATGGAATGGCGAGATCGTTTTAACTGCATCTCACTCAGCTGGGGATTTTACCTCAGAGCATGATAGACAGAACTCATATCTCGACGGTAAACCAGTATCGCGCGGGATCTCTAAAAGTTTATCCTGGACCACTGGGGCAGATCACTCCTCTCTGGACTGGGCCATGAAGTCGAGGGGGCGGGGCACGCAGTGACAGAAGCGCTGAGATCAGACCTGCTTTGATTGGTGCAGAAGAGAGACTCCGGCAGGAACCATATTTTAAAACGTCATTATTATTTTTCTTTTTAAGGTTTTGCTTTCCTGAGTGGCGGTACTTCCTGAGATCCAGTCAGACGTTTCTCAGATTAGGTACACATTTGCGCAGTGAAGACTGAAAACTGCATTTGTCGTACCACATACGTTAATTCCTGCATGCATACCGCTTATGTCAATCCCTGTATATTGGTGCATCTTGTGATACCCACCTGCCATGGCGAAGTTAAGCTGTGGCGTACTGTCTGCTTTGGGCACTTTTTTGGCAACAGCAGCATCCTTGGTGGGATTAGAGGGCAGAGACCAGGTCTTCTTACGAACGTGACTCACAGAATGAGTGGGACTCTTCACTGGCTTACTGGTGGCAGGACACCACTTATAGCCTGGGTTAGCCTTCATGAAGGCATCTTTATACTACAGAGAGCAAGAGACACACACAGCCCAATCAGAAATGTGAACACTCTGTTACACAGTTATACAGATTTCATCAGAAAAGGGTAACGACTACATCAAAAGCATTTCTATTGCTATTAGGTCTCCTAGCAACAAGCGACTGTCCTAATTTGGACTTTGAAGCAATTGGTCAGAGAAAAGTAAACTGGCCTTAGCCTTCTGCAAAATGTGGTTGACCAGAAAATATGTGTTTGGTGTGTGAAGTTTGATTCCTTAGTTTTGCACTAAAGGGCTTTAGAAGTAACAGAGGTTTACAGACATTAGGTAGCATGTTGTATACCGCATGCTTAAATCAAACTTAAGACGTTTTAGATTACAGCATGCCGTACATTGTACGAAGCCAGATAAATACATCTACGATTGATTACGTAACTAAGCAAGTGTGTCATGTTTAAAGTTTGCTCGATTCCAATTGGTGGACATAAGCTTCCATTACATTAGCCTAGTAGCTCTAGCGCCAAACTAAACAAGCAAAATCCACGAGTGTTAAATACACTTGTGTACAAAATGATTTATCATTGAACTACTGCTTTAGTGCCTCAACCTGCATGTTATTATTAATGTATCACAATGTAATATTCAGTAATTACTATACCCCTATGTAGACTCTTGCAGTTTAAGGTGTTAACTTGCAGGTGTAGATGATGAATGGCAGTCATTTGAAGAGCCAAACGCCATAAAACAATAAAGTGAGACACACTGACTACATTAAGGAGGTCATGTGACAATTAGCTCACTGCACTTGCTTGTGTTTTTCCCCAGGGCTCTGAGTAAAACTAGGTGAAATCTACATCAGGCAAGGTGCAGAGCACAGAATCCATTAGTTCAGGTGTACTGTTCATAGGAATCCTTTAACAGTTGTTTTTTCTAAAGAATCCGAGGCTGCTAGCGGTGCTCCCTGGCCAGGTTTGACTTGTCGTATTTGGCACAAAACTATAACAGGAAAGATGATAGTAACATGTAGAGACACGAGCTATGAGTGCAACAATTCTCTGTTTGCACTGTTTTGTATATTCTGGCATCGAGTGAGCTGCTGGATTTGATTCTGCAGAGGAACAGCTGCATCCTAAAAGGCTGTCTAAAGTGGCAAAGAAACTTTAGCTTCTTTGGTTGCAATGGCATTTTGACAACTGAGGGATCTTTAATCAAAATACACCATCGTCATAAATGCTTATTTCCATTTGAGTTAAGCTAAACAATGTCAGCAAGGTTTCAAATCTAGAAAGAGAGAGGTTTTCAGCAGCACAAATCAGGCTTACACGCCCAGTTCTGGGTGCAGTGTCTCACCTCCTTGGCCATGTCTGTGTACTTCTGCTTCTCGCTGGGGTCCAGCACAGCCCACCAGTCAGCCAGGATCTTGGTGGCACCGCGGTTGTCCAGCCGTGGATGTTCCTGGCGAACTAGCGAACGATGCCGTTTACAAAACAGCAAGAACGCGTTCATGGGGCGACGAGCTCTCTGCTCAGATGAGTCTTCCTCACCCTCATCTTCCATTGGTCCACATTCAGGCTCCTGAATCCCACGCTCTGCACACACCGCCGGCTCCTGGAAAAACATACACACATGTAAGCACACACCCCATGGTCAGCTACACTCAATAAGGGTGCCAGAAAAGGTTCTTAGCACAATGTTGTATGAAAACTGTTTCAGTTCCATAAAACTGGGCTTATTCAGAACCAAAACCTGAGCCGATTTGCCTCTTCCGACAAAGTTTCTCAATCTAAAGCGTTTTCCCTGTCCTGTAGCATGAAATGATCAGTGCTAGAAGTAAACGAGTGAACAGCCAATGACAGGCATGTGGAGAAGGTAAAGAAACTGCTTGCTAAATTCATGCAAAGCAGGAGCCTTTATAACAATTATTGTGAATTAACACAGACATCAAGTCACTTCTTTTACAATTCAGAGTTATGCGGTCAGTTTGTAACAAAAAAAATCTGTCACTGTGTTATCTGCGTTTCTCAACCGCATATTTATCTGTAGTTCAGCTTGTTTTGTGTCAGGTGAGGAGATTTGGTGTTTTCACATTAATGTTTCCACTCTAAAAAAAAAAAAGAAAAAGACAAAGACAAAACATAACCCCCCTCCAATTTGAATCAATTAACCTGCATCCAGTTCCACCCCTAGTTTGGACTCCCTCAGTCAAGCAGAGCTTCAAGTGAAGGTTATCATGTGCTTCCTCATGGGAAGCCGGTATCATATCATTGTTCTATGATGACATGACATCAAATACCAATGATGTCATCTTAAATAGCTAATCTCCATCACAGTGAATGAAGTGGGTGAGCAGGAGCACCATCCTCCCTTCTGCCCACCCAGAGAGAACAAGGCCAATTGTGCTCTCCTGGGTTCCAGATCATGCATAGCTATGGCATCTGCATGGACTGAATTGTTCTGATGGCCAACACATAGAGGCTTGTGTCTCTCAGGGTCTCAGGGGTCCCTCGAAACAATCGTAAAAGACACAGAATTGTGTATGAGTGTTATTTTTTTTTTTACCACTAGTGTAATTTTTAACCTGTAGTGTTAAACCGTGCCTAAAAAAGCCATTTCTGTTAATCAGGGTGTTAGTGAAGAAACTTTTTTGAAGTTGAAAGACAACCCAGTACATTTGATCCAGCCAATCAGCTTATTACCAACCCCACACTGAATCGTTGTGGGTGTAATAAAGCAAAGAAAAAAATGTGTGAGATGAGGCATCCGGAGTTTAGAAACATGTTGCAATTGTTAAATCATTTATATCTCGTTCTGTTATAATATAAGCATCCTTCCAACATATCTGTGTTTGTAAATAGCAGAGAGAAATACTTACAACAAAGATTAGAATTTGATGACATTCCCATTGTAGGGATGCACCGATTGCGATTTTCTTGGCCGATTACCGATTTTTATTAAGTGTGATCGGCCGATACCGATTTTTCCGATACTGATTTTTTCCCCAGGTAACAGAAAATTAGAGCTGCTGCATGTAGTCGACGAAAACACAAAAAAATGGGTTTCTACTTTTTTAATGTGGAAGTTACTTTCCCTGTTTACTGGTTACTTTTATAATAGTGGCATATGATAGTGGCAGCTTTACAGCAAATACCAACAAAAATCTAAATTTCTTTAATATAAAGCTTTTATTCATAACATAATTTTCTTTACAAATTTAAATCAATAAAATGTAATACATAAACATATAAATAAAACCCCAAATAAAGCTCAATATAATGCAAATACAACTAAAGTTTAACATATGCTTTCAAATAATAAGGTGCAGTGAGTG
>JBBPDH010000034.1:8080210-8091640 GCA_037974565.1 Clupeocharax schoutedeni | reverse complement strand
GAGTTGGTCGGGTTCGTCCTACAGCGAGATAGTGTCCCTAAACATAAGTCCAAGCTCTGCCAGAACTACCTTAGAAAACAGAACAAGGTGGAGAGCTAAAGAACATGGAGTGGCCAGATGTCTCCAGACAGCTTTAAGATGAACTGGACAGAAGAGTGAGAGCAGAGCCACCTATAAGAGCCGGACACTTATGGTAACTTCTGCAGTAGAGCTGGAAGAACTTTCTGCAGAATGAACACTGAGGCACTGAACCGCTTGGATTTAAACACAAACAAGGAAAATTGGGGTGTTCTAAATCTTTTGACCGGTAGTGTATACATTTTGGAAGTTTTGTAAAGCCATTTATAGACTATGATTTTGTTACTACACCATTACGTTTAATATACATAAATGGCCTCTGATCTCTTTGACTGCCCTGTACTGAACCCTAGAGCTTCAATGTGAATGGATGGTACTAAAGCGATGAAACAGGAGTTTGTCCAGTAAATTCAACAGAGGCTGTTCTTACAGCTTAATTATCCATGTATGAACAGTGAGTACTGGGAAGTGTACGCCACATTCTGGAACAGCATTTATGGACGAAGCACTAAGAAAAATGCTTCAACAGGACATGGGTCCTTTAAAAAAATCTAGATTAGATCAGTCCATTAGTAATATAACAGACAGTGACAGCTCTGCTGGAGTGATGTGAGGGTCTGAGTGAACATCAGCTTCATAAAAGCTACCTGAAAGAAAGCGAGGGAGTGAGAGCGACACGGAAGGGCAGAGACGAGAAGGAGAGATGTAAACAAGGAGGGAAGGAGACAGAGTGAGAGATGGAGCGGAGACAGTGGACAGAGAAACAGAGAGAGGGGTGTTAGCTGAGGGAGCGGAGACTCAGGACTCCTTGTATATCTCAGCACTGTCTCTGCAACTGCAGCCTTGCTGCTGCATGTGACCTTCACACACACACACACACTCATACACACACACGAGGCTACATAAACAAGCCAGTCCTCTGCTACACAACTGCAGCGCTGCGTTTAGCACAAGTGCTGCTAAGCAGTATGTAGTCATCTATGACTAGCAGACATTTCATTGCCTTCAAACAGGCTTCCTCCCATTAGTATCTGCTGCCCTCTTGCTGTAAAACGAGTCACTCCAGTGGCAGGAACTTCATGAAGTCTTGGTCTGTGGCCTAAAGCCTTCAGCTAAGAGCTCAAACGTGCAACCAGACCTCGGCTGATGCGAGAATCCTCACTGGAGGACGAGCACACGTCGTGTTATCATTCCAGTTCAGACAATTAAACACTACCTGGCCGAGCCCCAAGCCAAAGTCAATAAGATACTGAAACTACAGCGTGTTCCCTCACTGTAGAGCCAGTTTCCCAGACCCAGATTACAGCTAATATTTAAGACTAAAAAGAATTTCCAGCACTGATTCACTTTTTTTGGTCCTAGATTAGGCTTAATCCAGGCCTGAGTACCTGCCACTCACTACTTTCCTTTTCGTCTGACAGGGTCTGCGAACGTGTGCAACTCGGTTAAAAGCTGATGTTGATTTGAGTCTAGCTTTACAGGTATGAAGAACAGATGCGGGCGACTTTAAGCACTGATGTAAGAGTGTCTGCCAAATGCTGCAACTGTAAATGGCATCCTCTTCTCAAAATACGACGTTTTTCTTTTACGTTTACACAAAGAAGTAGAGATCATATAGACGTTTACGTCCGTATGATCGCTGGTTAAAGAGGAATTCACTTTTAATGTACAGAGTTAGAACCAAGCTATTCAGAGTGGTTTGGTGTGAAATGCTGCGCTGTGGATAAAATTTCTTTAGAAAACCAGGGATTTCATGAAGTAAAAATGAAGGAAAAAATAGCCAATCACTGGCAGAGCGAACCTACGTACGTTTTGATACAGGGCGCTGTAATGTTAACAGCAAAAAAAATTTAAAAACTGAAAAATGATTTTGTATTTTGCCCTACAGAGCCATGCATGCATGTATCATTGCAACCTGAATGGCTTTAAATATATTCCAAATATTTTTATTTTAATGCTTTAGACTAACACCTATCATAATCTATCATAATCTACCATCAACTAATATAGTTGAAGTTGAAGTTAAAGGAATAATATTTATAATCATTTCCAATCATCATAACTTACAGCTTTTAGGAGCACCGATGTCATTCTGTTTTTAAAGAACAGGGCATTTCACATCAAAACACTGCCTTTGCATTTTAAATCTTATACATTAAATCTTGCCATCTTTACAGATCTGTGGATTTACCCTTTAAATGCTGCGTTATTCAAGCCGATACTGCACCTTCGGCTGACCTTGCATGAGCGATGCCACAGAAGAACCATTTTAACTTCCTAAAGCTCCGTTTTTTTGAGTGTGAAAACATCAGCATGTAAAAGCTCTTGACTAAATAAATAAAGAGGGTTCTTCTGAAGACATTTACATTAAGTTGCGGTTCTTTCAACTCTAAATAGGTGCTTTGCATGTCTCACTTACAAAAAGGGAAGCATCCACTGAAAGGTTCTTTCAGAAACCGGAGGTGATTCTCCTCTGACATCACACAAAGAACCAATTCTGGCCCTTTTATTTTTGGGGCCACATTTGCCATCAACAATAAGCGAGTTTTAAATCGACCTGTTAAGTATATCCTATTCGGAAAGGAACGACAGGACGGCGTGAAAACGATTAGCGATTTAGCATTGGCTGATGCGGTTTTATTTCGGCCTGAAGTCGGGGAATTAACGGAGTGATTCCATAAATGAAAATCAATAACTGTGCTCTCGAGAGGATTTCAGCATCCATGTTCTGAATTCCTTAAACAGAATGAAGGAAAATGGTTTACCTCTGCTTTCCAGGGTGCAAGGCAACAGCAAAAACCACGAATTGCCAGATGAGTTTGCATTCTGAGACTGGAGAGACCTGTAGCTCCTGGTCTGAATAGCTCTAAATAACGGACACGGCCCATAAAACACTGGCATTTGTTTGGATTTCATCGCTGGCTTCATCCCAAGTGACGGCAACACTTAACTGGCCCTGTGTTTAGGTGAGGTCTTCTCAAATACAAATATGAAACTGATACACCCCCATGACTCAAAAGCAACGGAGGGCCACGGGCGCATAGTGCCGTCACTCAAACGCTTCCTTCTGTTTGCGTTTACTGTAACCAGTGATATTCCACTCCTCTCCAAACTGAAACTGCAATGGCTTCAGGTGGCACTGCAGTCTTCCTAATGGCTGTCGCCTCCAGATGCATATCTCCTGAGCCTAACCCAGCATTAAACCATAAACTATACTTAAGTCAAATCGTACACCTGACCCTACAAAATTGCTGTTTACACACCAGCGGCTGTTGCAATTAACTCTCAGATCAATTAGTTTCATGGCCGCTGCCAAGTAGTACTGTCGCTATTGCTCAATTCAACATGTGTACTCCGCATTCTTTGTTGATTCAAGAGACCTCAATTTAAGTTCTGAGCTATTTTCAGCCTCGGAAAGTCATGTGCAGAACCCAAATCCGATCCTTAATCACTACTGTGAATATAACTTAACGTTCCAGGATGTTGTTGTGGGAGTCATTGCCATTTCCCCTTAAGATTTCAAATCACTGATGTAACGAAAAGGCGTCTAGGGGTGTCTCGTAACCACATTCCCTGAATATCTTGAGTTGGAAAATACCCTTAACATTACTGTTTTCGAGTTATAATTCCTGTCCACATCTACGCAGAATTGCGGGGTAATGTCTCCACACTGATATCTGGTGAGGAGGGGAAAAATGCAGTAAAAACACGGTGATTAAAAACACTGATAACAGTTTGTTTGTTGGTTTTAATGATATGCCAGTATATATGAATTATAAAAACATAATTTCTTTTAATCAGGAAAGGAATGTCAGCTGTGGTATTGACCCCATCATGTATATCCATCCCATCTATTATCTGAGCTTATCCTCAGCAGTCACTGGGCAGAAGGCAGAGAAACACCCTGGACTGGTCACTAGACCATCACTGGGCAGATTGCGTATTAATGAAAGCCTATAAGGCTATTTTTCCTTGGCAGGTTAGACCAAAAAAAATCATTTTTGATAAGTAAGTAACAAAAACAGTATGCTTAAGTTAAATCAAGGGCAAATGTTTGTAACACTTACAGGTGCCCCCCCCCTCCCCAACAACAGTTACAAATAACAACAATACAAATAATGCATAATTTGTAGTTAATAAGAATAATCCTGATGTCACCGAGCTCTGGGCAGAAAAATTAATGCAAAATATTTCATCTCACCTGCAGACACATTAGCCTATGTTCCCGCTGGACTCTAAAATGTTGTAATTTATTAAACTTCTGCTCCACATGTTTAGTAGGTGACACTACATGGTGAACTGGCAGGTTAAGCGAAACTGAATGGAGAAAATGTGGGTATGGAGAGATGCGATGACTGCCTCTGCTCCAGGATGGATTTGAGAAAGTGAAGTCATGAGTGTGATAAGATATACAGGACCTGAGTAGTGTATGGGTAAACACACACACACACACACACACACACACACTCCATAGACAGACAGAAGGCTTGAAAAGCAAAACATGCCATGAACTGAAGGTGTACTTACTGATCACAGAGAGTATGGAAATACTGTTTTTGAAAGATGAGGATGGATCTGTCAGTCAGGCTGTTTCATGCGATGGTGGTGACCTATAAAATACAGAAACACTGCGTCCTCAGTGCAGAAACACAAGCCCAGACCCACAGCAGCCTTAATGCAGCACACAACACAGCCTGAGCACCATGTCGAGAGCCGGGGACATTTTTTGAAACGGACATTTCGTCTCGATCGGTGCATGTGTGTGTTTGTGTGTATGTATGTGTGTGTGTGTGTCGGTACTAGTTGGTCTGGTCTTACATTTGAGTGTCTACGTGCAGTGGTCGAACTATGGAGGGCACGTTTTCATGAGGAGATCGTAGATGAAGCGTAAAGTTATGACTCCAGCCCTGTCGGTGCCCATCTAGCAGAGTCCTCTGGGAGGAAATCGGCTCGAATAATAGCTTGAAAATCCTCCAGGATCCGTGTGTGCTCGACACAGCTGTACTGTAACTGTATTGCAGCGTTTAGTTTTCAGGTGAGACCAGTGGGGGGGACTCTCCATCACCCCCTCTCCATCAGAAGTCCACTTTAAAGACCTCGGATCGACCTCCTTCTGGTTTATTTTCCACTCGACAAGCCACGGCTCACTTCCACTGACACTTGGCGACTCAAAAAACACCAAACCCCACGCTTAGTTTTGTCGTCTCGGTGCAAAATGTCGATGTGGGGTCTGACAAGACAGAGAGTCCATCTTGCTTTTAGAAGGGGATAAAAAAATAACACGAAGTATTAAAAATCTCTCTCGCGTCAAAACTCCCACTGCACAGGTTTCACAGAAACACCAGCTCTCACGACCACTCGGCTCCCCACGGTGTTTAAAGAGCCCCCTGTGAGGAGTTTTGGGTGCCCACGACACGACAGGTCTCTCTCTCTCTCTCTTTCAGTGTCTCTATGTATCTCTCTGTATGTCTCTATCTCTCTCCCTCACTATGTGTGTCTCTCGACCCGGTTGGTCGGACGGTGTAAAAGTAGCTCGCTAGCTTAGCTAGCTCACTGATGGGAGGCTTTAACGTGTCATTACCAGAAGAGGCAATGGTCTCAGTACAAAAACACAACCCGTTACCCCTCTCTGTGGCTTTAATTCGACCTCGGCCACCACTTTACTCCCCTGACTCAACTTTTGGCCGAATTTTGGTGCTGTTTTGGTCCGGCTGCCTGTTTTGTGATCTGAGGAGGGAAGTGCCCGTTCGGTTTCTCTGATGAGAGAGAGAGACATAGAGAAAGAACTAAAGAAAGAAATGCCTTGGCTTATGTCGTACATAATGTTTTTATCGTCTCTTTCACATCAGAGTCTCGCAAAGCCGCCCCCTCCTCCCAAAAAAGCAAGTGTCGGAGTGGCTGTGAGAGCTGGTCCGCCTCTCGCCTCTCACGGTGCCGCGACCTGGCACCGATATATACCGCCTGCAAAAAAGCTGGGAGCCTTCACTAAAACCAGCACCGGGGTCTCGTTCGGGAAGGGAAAAGGTCCAAGTTTTCTGTCATGACGGCCTGTCGAGAGGACAAACTCACCCCATGGAACCACGTCGAAACGCAAAGGCCTTCTTCTTCTTGCTCCAGCCTCCGGCCACCTCCAACTTACTGACACATCCGAGCGGCTCTCCGTACAGTCCAGCCTCGGAACCCACAGCACCGGCCCCGGCACGCTCCAGCCAGGCACTCCGGACTGGGCTTCCAGCAGGATGGCAGTCTGTCTATCTCTCGCACTCAATGTCTCACTGTCTCTGTCTGTCTCTCTCTCTCTCTCACACACACACACTCACTGTCTCTCTCTCTCTCTCTCACACACACACTGTCTCTCTCTCTCTCTCTCTCTCTCTCTCTCTCTCACACACACACACACACACACACACAATCTCTCTCTGTGTGTCTCTCTACTCTTTCTCTGTGTACTAATAGTAGCAACGGTACAGTCGACACAAGTAACAAATAAATGAATACATGTTAACAACAAGACTCTGCTCTCACAAATGACTCTCCGCGGCAGTAGTTTCGATTTTCTGCTTGTTTTTCTGTTTTCTGTTTTTTTACAGCCCTCCCTCTACCCCACTTCAGTGTGTTCAAGCGCTCCCACTAAACTGATCTTTGGGAAGCCTGGAGTGGAGAGAGAGATAGATAGAGACAGAGAGAGAGTGGTGGTGGATGGATGTTCTGATCTGGACGGTCTGCACTGAGTGGCCTAGCCAGTCACCATCATCCACCCAGCCTAAACTTTTTTATGGCTTTTAAATTGCAGTCTGAGAGAAGTGGTCCACGCAAAACGAGTCACACGAACCCCCAAAGAGCCCACCATCACAGTCTGTCTGTGTGTTGGTAGTGTGAGACTACTTCAACAGAGCTTCCTGGGTGTTGTGTGTGTGTGTGTAGGAGAATGATCACTGAAGTGTTTTGGCCAGACAGATATTCTAACAGTCGCCACTTACCTGCGGAAACAGGGCAGCAAAGAGAGAGACTTTTTCGGCTCGGTGTGCAGAATGTGTCTTGTGAATATGTCCTTGTCCCCTCTCTGTCACATCGCGTTTCTCTCTTCACTTTTCTTTTTTCTTGCAACATGGGCCACTGTACATGGAGTGAGTGAAAATATATAGTTTTTCATGCATTGCTGCTCCTGATTGGCTGAGCCCTTGAGAGGCAGCACTGGCCAGCCAATCAGAGAGCGTTTCACAATTCACCCACTGTTCCGAGACGGATAGATTAATACAACATCTTAATGTTGTGCTTGCAATCAAATGATCGGACATGATGTTCGGTTCGACTCATGAAAAGAGGCCAAAAAACAGGGAGACGTGTTCGAATGAGAGCCGAATGGGCTGTATACAGTGTGTGTCAACGCTTGAGAGCAAGCCCTCTCTCTCTCTCACACACACATACACACACCAGCCCTCCACCGAGTGCAAACACACCTTAAGCACTGGACCACCATAAGGCTCGGTTCGTTTTCATGTGAGAGCACATTTAAGTCGTTTGGATCTGGGGAGAGCCCTAAAGGACTGGCTGCCTCACTCGTGTCAGCCCACTCGCTCCCCCACATTCTGTTGCACCGTTTTCCTGTCTCTCTCTCTCTCGTTCCTCATTCCTCGTTGACCTCAGTAATCAAGACTTTCCCTGCAACCCTGACACTCGACATCTTTCCCCATGTCCACCCATGTAGAACACAAAACACACAAAACGTTGATGAGGATTAAAAAGGCCATATCAAAGAGTATGTATGTGAATGCAGCGTCATTAAAGTCCTCGTTGGTGTAATGTCCCAATATTTTAGTCCATCTAGTGTATGCAGAAAACAAAATACAACGAGGGGGATGATGAGGATTAGAAGACCATACATACAGACAGTTACACAGCCAGTGGCTTTTCGTGCTCACTCATTCATGGTGTTCATTCAAACTACAGACTTTACAGTTTCAATTATTAGACAGACACTATATGGACAAACGTAATGGACTCTCAACTATTGAATTCAGGCGACCCCTTACACTTTCAATCTTAAGGCTTCAGCAGACAGAGACATATTGGACAACGCCATGCTTTCAAATTTGTGGAGCCAGTTTGAGGAAGAACCTTCTCTATTCCAGCATGACTGTGTCCCAGTGCACAAAGCGAGCTCCATAAAGACATGCTGGAAGAGTTCAATGTGGAAGAACCTGACTGACACACACAGAGCCTTAACCTCAACCCCATCCAGCACCTTTGGGATGAAATGGAACGGAGATTGTGAGCAAGACCTTCTCATCCAACATTAGTGCCTGAACTCATAAATGCTCTACAGACTGAATGAACACCAAAAAATCCAAAATCTCGTGAAAAGCCTCCCAAGAAGAGTGGAAGCTGTTATAGCTGTAAAGGAAGACCAACTTCATATTAAAGTCTATTTATCTGAATGTAATGTCATTAAAGTCTCTGTTGGTGTAATGACCAGACGTCCCAATACTTTTGTCCTTACAGTGTATGTAGAAAATAAAATACAGTGAGGGTGATGATAAGGATTGGCCTGCTGTAGCGGCTTTGTGACCTTGGTTTTGTAAGTGAACAGAACATTGTTTTATGCAAACAGACCTTATATGTAATATTTTTACACATAATTAGAAACCGCTCTTAAAACCGCCAGTTGAACTAAACTGTCACTTATTCCTCTGTTTACTAGAGCGATCCACTTTCTCTGATGGAAAAGGTATACCCATGTGAGGATTTCCAGAATAGCAGTTTAGCCTGTCTACATCAGAATCAGAATCGTGTTTATTGGCCAAGTATGTGAGCGAAAACACACAAGGAATTTGATTCCAGTAGATAGTGTCTCTCAAGTACAACACAATAAAAACAACAATATAAAAAGATACAATAAACAATATACCGAACAAATATTATATACAATAATAAATCTGTAATATGAATACGTAATATGGATTTATATTTATGACTATAAGACAAATGTTAGCAAATATATATAGCACTTTTGTACATATATATTTTTATACTGTTTATAAATATAGATATATGTATGAATTAGTGCTGGGCCGTTAACGCCCAATAATGCCAAGATTACAAAAGGCGTTAACGGCGTTAAAAGAATTAGTCTATGCCCACCTCTAGTATGAATATACATATGTACATGTATGTGTGTATAAATAAACAATAAAGGGATGTGTATTCCTGGTCACTTTGTGACTGATTGCCTAAAGTAATTTAGCATAAGCAGCTGCTTCCAGGTATGCCTCTGTACGCATATAGTACACAGCTACAGTGTGCCAAAGTGAGCTACCCGTATCCTGCATGTATTGCTGCATGCCTGGGTTGTGTTTTAGGGTGTACTTGCATTGTTTGATTTTGTTCAAACCACAAGGTCACTCTCTGCCCAGGCTGATATGCTGTTCCTCGTGGGCGCAGGCCATATCTTCTGTAGTATCTGTATATTTACTGACTGTTAAGAATTCCGTTTGACAATTGAGGAGAGCTATGAACTCCAAAAAGGCATAAATCTATTCCTCATGGATAGCTGCATCCACCCAACTTCCTTCAGAAGCACAGCTGCTTGTGAGCCACCGTACTTTCCAATGTACCAACACGAAACTTAAATAAGATTCCTCGACATGCCCCGCCCTTTAAAATGGACAAGCAAGTGAGCTTGACTATCGACAAATCTAACATATACCAACATATCTTTGGTGAGAAAAGACCAAGATGACTTAAACACAACTAGGCCTCACCTCTCCAGGCCTATAGCTGAATGATTCCCGCTGGGAGCCTCTTATCGTACCTGTAGACCTGAAGACTCTAGTGAGAGACTGTTTTAGAGCATTGAATTGTGTTTATGGTGTCTTTACTGACAGGCGTCCTTGCTATGCTCTCTTGGTTGGCAGCCGTGATCTGTGTTGGTATGTTTTTGTTCACTTATTAAATCATGTTCATATCAGTAGGTGGGGTCTGGCATGAGCAGACAGCATATCAAAATAAATAAATCATATATTTTTAAGCCAAATCAACAATATCACACTTTATCCAAGTTTGGAATTCACTCTGATAACAACTGAAAAGTGAAAGCAATAACCCTGTTTATCCCGCTACAGTGGCACCTGTCTAATGGTGGGATACATTAGACAGCAAGTCATCGGAGCATCGCCAAAACAGCAGTTTGCAGTGGTTAGAACCGAACAAAAGTGGTCCACCAAAGGACAACCAATGAATTGGTGACAAGATCAAGGGTACCAAAGGTCTACTGATGTGCATGGAGAGCAAAAGCTAGTCTGCCTGGTCCAATTTCAGCTTCAAAGTTCGAAGTAGCAGAACTCTGCTGCATATGGATCTGCATAGCTGCAGATTAATCTGAGCCCGGTCCAAAAAAGTGGCTTGGTCTGACAAATCAAATTTTTCTTTTACTCCATGTTGGTGTGCGTGTCACTTACCTGGGGAAGAGACAGGGTGGTGGTGGCCTAGTGGGTCATGGATTCGGATCCTATCTTCAGAAGACCACCACTGGTTTCCTGAGCAGGACCCTTACCCCCAAGTTGCTCCAGGGAGTCTTTCCCCTGTAGGGAATGGAAGTCGCTTTTGATAAAAGCACATGCTAAAGGCTGTAAATGTAAGAGATGGCACCCGGATTTAAGAAGAAGGTCAAGTCAGCAGAGAGAGTGTGATGCTCTGGATAATATTCTGCTGGGAAACTTTGTCTTCACAGCTCAGACGTGTTTTGGTGGCACAGGGGTACCGTCAGAATGTCAGACAGGTGTTGTTAAAGTCTTGGCTGATCAGTGGACACCCTTCGTGAACAAATCTCTGCCATGCAACTGTATTGAGTTTACACTGTATTTATGATGCAGTTCAACAAAAATAGAATAGCTTCTATTCTTATTGTGTGGACTATTAGAACAGTTTACTCTCTAAATTTTTTTCTATATAATAGATTCTTTGTAGTCCATCAGTTTTATCAGTTTATGGTTAATATACTGTAAAGTTTTTATTGTAAAGTAACAATTTTTATCAGTTTTTCTCAAAACATATGTACCTTGATATTAATTGGTGTTCTGCAATGAATTCTTCTCTTCAGCTCACATTAGAGAGTTGAATTGAAGGGGCTTCAGGTCAAAAGGCAGGGATGACAGCAACAAAAGCATTTAAACAGTGGTGTGAAAAACTATTTGCCCCCTTCCTGATTTCTAATTCTTTTGCATGTTTGTCACACAAAATGTTTCTGATCATCAAACACATTTTGATCATCAAACACAACTATTAGTCAAAGATAACACAAGTAAACACAAAATGCAGTTTTTAAATGATGGTTTTTATTATTTAGGGAGAAAA
>JBBPDH010000034.1:8062793-8073354 GCA_037974565.1 Clupeocharax schoutedeni | reverse complement strand
TTATATCTATACCACAGTGTGGCCTGTCTGACTCCACACTGAAAATACTGAAGCAGTTCTTGATTGGTGCCTGTGGTTTAATAAAACTGCATGCGAGTCTATCGCTAATCTAATATTACTCATAATTCAAAAAGCTGATGTGACTGAAAAAGTCTGAAAAACTGGTTTAAAACAGTTTGTTTCTGGTAATTACAAAACATCTGAACTGTACTAACTCAAAGGTTACTGATTTATGAATATAAAATGAATGTCTTTGTTAGTATAACCATTAAACTGTCAATGCACACATGAGCCTCAGACCTGGACCGTGGAGCAATAAGAGAAGGTGGTCTGGTCTAATGCAGTGGTCCCCAACCTTTGTTTCATCACGGACCGGTTTAATATCAGAAACTATGTTCACGGCCCGGCCTTTAAAGAGTGGCAGATAAATATCCATATATTATACAAATAAATGATACGCATAAAAATGGGGATATTTTAAAAATATAATAATGGGGTATGATTAAAATACAGTAATAAAGGTAAATCCAGTGTGTACTCGCAGCTTTATTAACAGCATTTTCATAACAACGAGCCGACAGCATAACTTGGGTAACAACCACGTTTTCTTTTCTGTGCAGCCCCCCGGATCGGTACCACATGACCCACGGCCCGGGGGTTGGGGGCCACTGGTCTAATGAATCATGGATGGCTAGTGTGCCACTTAACTGGGGAAGCAGTGATAGGATGAAGACAAGCTGGTGGAGGCTTTGATGATCTGTCCAATGTTCTGCTGGGAAACCTTGACGCCCTGGCATTCATGTGGATGCTACTTACACACCGTGTACATAAACATTGTTGTAGACCAAGTCCACCCTCTCGTGAGGATGGTCTTCCCTAATGGCATCTTTCAGCCGGATAATGTTCCCTCCCGTACAGCAAAAATTGCTCAGGAATGGTTTGAGGAACAGGACAAAAAGTTCAAGCAGGTGACTTTGACCTCCAAATTCTCCAGAACTCAAACTGATCTGGGCATCTGTTGATCTGACAAGATGTTAACAGCAGATCTGTTAAGTCCTGTAACTTGCAAGATGAGGTCTCTGTGGATTTTAATTGTTTATCTGCTTTGACCAGCTTGCCCCATACACAACAAACTGTGGTGTTCTGTGTGTTCTGATGCCAACTTCTCATAGAATGAACGTTTTCAGCAGTTTGTGCTGCAATAGCTCTGTGCGATTAGACCAGATAGACCGCCCTCCTCACCCCATGGTCATCAGTAAGGCTTGGATGCTTCTGACCTTTATTTCTGGGAACACTTCAAATTCAAATTCAAATTCAAATTTTGTCACATACACATTATACGCAGTATGAGGTGGAGTGAAATGCTTATACGACTGCTGATAACCTATAATATAAAAGGAACGTCCAGCGTAAAGAGAAATTGTGCAATTTGAAATATAGAGAAATATGGGTTAATTTATATTATGTACAAATAATAGAATAAAAATAGAGTGACCACAGTAAAAATTAAATAGCAATAGAATATATAGAAATAGAATAGAATATATAATATGCAGGCAAAAATGTGCAGTTATGGCAAGACAATGTGCAGATATAGATATGTGCAAGATCACAGTCACAGTTGAAGTTCACAATTCTGTATGTGCAAAAAGTGCATACCTGTGCAGAATGTGCAAAAGTGTCAGTTATGTGTGAATGTATGTAGTGTGCATGTCACCATTCAAAGTTCACAGTTCAGCTGTGTTCAAAATGTGCAAGTGTGCCAAATGAGCGCATGGTGGGTAGTAAGTAGGTAAGTAGGTACTAACCCCTACATACCAGAAACACCCAACAAAACTCTGATCCTGTCATCCAGACATCTCAGTTTGGCTCCTATGCTTGCACATGTTTCCCGCTTCCCACACATTAACTTTAAGAACGGACTGTTCACATGCTGCCTAATATAACCCACCCCTGGACAGGTGCCACTGTAATGAGATAAACAATGTTATTCATTATTTCACCTGCCAGTCGTTTTAAAATTATAAGTGATCAGTGTATATTTATATTAGAGGCGGCTGAGAAAAAGAGCTATTTAAGCAAACCATTATTTTTTCATGCATGCAGTGAATTGTTTGCTGTACAGCAGTATACTCCTTAATATTGTCCTTGCACCGAGATAGGTTTGCATTAATGTGATCCATGAGCTCATATAAAGTACTTCTCTGCCCTGAAAATCAATGAGCTGACAAGGGCACAATTCCCTTCCTCGTTGCTTTAACACAATTTAGACAGGACACAGTATTTGGCCATAGCTGGAGACTTTATTAGCTAATAGCCTAACTGCTGGAACGCTGCTAGTTCCACAGAGCTGGGCTATTAAGTAAGAGTCCATTTGTCATACATGAATACGCCACAGTGTGAAAAGCACAAAATTTTTCTCTGTATTTAACCCATTCGGCCAGCAACCCAGCGCCTGGGAAGCAGTGTATGGGGACGTATCTTTCTCAAGGGAACCTCAGAGGTCCTACAAGCAGTCCTTGGATTCAAACCCACAACCTTCTGATCACAGAGGCAACTCTTTAATCACTAGGCCACCAGCTGTGATTAGGGAGCAGACAATTATGACTGGAGGTACCAGGCCTCGACCCGAATCTCAGACGGTCTGGCCAACATTTCCTCTTGGATGGCGGCCCACCACCTCAAGCTGAACCCCAGCAAGCCCCAGCTCCTGTTCATCAAAGGGAGTCCGTCATCAAGCAGTCTCCTTTGGGAAATCGAATATCGTCCCCTCTAAGAAGGTAAGATATCTTGGTGTTACGCTTAATGAAGATCTTTCTTGCCGCAGGTCGACCAGATCTCTAGAACATGCAGACCTTCTCTACAACATCAGAAGAGCCTGGCCTTGCCTCACCACTAAAGCTACACAGATTATCGTCCAGACCCTGGTCATCTCCAAACTGGACTACTGCGACTCTCTTCTGGCTAGACTTCCACAGAAGGGCTACAAGCACAGCTGGTTTTGAGCCTCCTTCAAGAGAAGAGGGAAACATGTGTCAAGACTCTTCACAGTCCTGGCTCCCCAGTGGTGGAATGAACTCCCTCTTCTGGTCCGATTGGCAGAGTCCTTCCGCTCTTCAAGCATCGCCTGAAGACCCACCTTTTCAAGGAGCACCTTGGCGACTAACTATGTCTCTTTCCTACTGCTTACTTATTTCTTGAAAAAAAAAAAAAACTAAAACTTCCTATCCCTTGACTTCTTTTTGGTTTACAGTGTTGTTCTCTATGGCTAACATTGTTCTTCTCTATGGCTTATGTATTGTTGGGTTAGGTGTTGGCTAATATTAAGTGACAGTTGTTGTATAGATGCTCTGACTGCAGTATATCGGTTAAATAGTTGAGGCACAGTTCAGGCACAAAACAGACAGCTTCTTGGACTTCTTAAACATCGCTCTGGATTAGAGCGTCAGCCAAATGCCGTAAATGTAAGTGTAAATTACACCTTTGCTTTACACACTTCTTTATTTTTTAATTTTTATTCAATTCTTGTTTTATTTCAGTAATAAATCTAATCTTCAATTGAATCCTGCTGCCGAGATTTTACATTCTTGATTAGGTATTTGCCTTAAACTGGGATCTGAGGTGGTTTACATTTCCAAAAACTCTCGTGAAATTATTTCGTTTTTGCTAGTAAACCTATTTTTGAAAGTGAATGTTTGTTGGAGCTAATGTTTCTACATTAAAGGAAGATTTGTTCAACTATTCCGCACCAGCCCAGACTGACTAACCTTGCCAGAGTCCCTCCAGCCATAAGAAACTCAAGCCCATCACATTCCCAAACCCTGCTCTTCTTATAGTAGGGGGAGCTTTCCACATTGCTTTTGTTAGTTTGCTGCTTGTTGATTTATCCACAGGTCTTCCATGATCTCCACCCAGGGTTGTCTGGTGGTATAGCTTTAAAAGTCCTTTAAAATCTTTGTATGAGAACTTCTTTTATAATAACATACAGTGCCAAAAAAAGCTGCGCTCCAGCCTGCCCAGCTACAGATGCTCTGAAGAGTCCAGCTAGAAAACATTTCAGTGTAAATATGTAACAGTGTTACCTGCAGTTTAGCTTGACACTGAAGTCTGGAGTGTTTATAGACTGCCTTTTTGAAGAGGACCAACACAGTCCAGCCAATCCAAACCAGATCTTTTTCATTTAATATATGGACAAAACTGTTGGGACACTCCTCTTAAATATTGAATTCAGGCAGCCTCTTGCTTCCAGTGAAGCTTAATCTTAATGCTTCAGGACACCAAGGCTGTGACAAGACCATGCTTCCAGCTTTCTAGGCACATTCTGGGACACTGACACAGTGGAATGTTACAGTGTGTGTGTGTGTGTGTGTGTGTGTGTGTGTGTGTGTGCGCTGCGGGAGTAGAGCTGATAAAAAAGACTATGTGTGTGGATACCAGGTATGTGTACCTAATTTAGCAGTTCTGCTCTGTATACTGTGTCAGAAGTTCAGGAAGTGACCAAAGGAAATGGTCTAATATGTTTTGATAAATGTACATTAAACTACACTAATAGAAGTTTTTTCTCCCATTTTTGAATTAAGGGTTTGGTGCTGATGGCATTATTATGACACTCAGTACTAATGTTCTATAATAGAAAAGTGCTTTTTTTTTCTTGGTTCGTAATTTCAGACATACATTATATGGCCAAAAGTATTGGGACACACCTGTTTTTCAGGGTTTGGCTTAATCTCTTTACCTCCAGTGAAGGACAATCTTAAAGCTTCAGCAGATCAAGACATTCTGAACAACACCAGGCTTCCAACTTTGTGGACCCAGTTTGGGGAAGAACCTTTTCTATTCCAGCATGACTGTGTCCCAGTGCACAAAGTGAGCTCCATAAAGACATGCTGGAGGAGTTCAGTGTGGAAGAAATGGACTGACTTTAACCCCATCCAAAACCTTTAGGATGAACTGGAACTGAGATTGTGATCCAGACCTTCTCCAACATCAGTGTCTGACCTCATAAATGCTCTACAGAATTAATGGACACAAATTCACACAGAAACTCCAAAATCTTGTTGAAAGCCTTCCAAGAAGAGTGGAAGCTGTTACAACTGCAAAGGAGGACCGACTCCATGTTAAAGTCTATGTATCTGAAAGCAGTGTTATTCAAGTCCCTATATGTGTACTAGACAGGCGTCCCAATACTTATGTCCAAATAGCGCACACGTCAAGGCACAGTATCAGCCTATTAAAATCTGATGGATGAAAAGGTATTAGAAAATGGTCTGATTAAAATGGTCTTTGGTACAAAAGCCACATAAACATTGTAAGGGGACTTTGGGAAAGCGATACAGAGAAAAATACAGGCCAACTGCGCTGAGCCATCCCATGTTATTATAGAAGCATAATGTCTCAGTAGGCCTGCTGCTCTCTGCCTCTGGTGGAGGGCCTGGCCAGTCACAGGACACTCAGACAGGCCTCCCTGGCAGGCAGCCCCCCCACCACAAGCGTACTAATCTTCCTTTCAGGTCCCCCAGGCCGAGCAGCGGATGAAGCAGGCTCACCAGGACCGGCACGCTTCATTAGCGTAAAAAGGGGGGGATTACACATTAAATGCCTTTGTGTGAACGGCTGCCTAATTTAAGCAGAAGGGGAGAAGGGTCAATTTGCTCTCTCAAGTGTGCGGCTGGTTTCATATCATGTTTTTTTATGCCGTATTTCCATTTAATGAGCGAAGTGGAGCCTCAGCGCTGAAACATCATCGGTCACAGCAGGACACAGCTGGCATTTGGAGAGGGGAGCCAGCACACAGAGAGAGAGAGGGAGGGAGAGAGAGGGGGGGGGGGAGAGAGAGAAATTAAGTGGCTTCTTTACTTCTCTGTCTGTCTCTGTTCATCTCCCTCTTCATCTTCCTTTCACTCTCACTCTCTCTCCCCCTCCCTCGCTCTCCTCCTTCCTTCTCCGTCTCCCTCCATCTCCCCTGCGCTGGCCTCATTTATCTGAAACTAATGAGCTACAAGCTCACTGATGTGCTCTCCCCTCACAACCGGTAACGGCAAACAACATCCTGAAGGTGGCCCTTAAGTATCGCTCACATATGTAAGCACTGCTTTTTCCTGTTTAGATTTCAGAGAAAATGTTACAGAAATATCAATCATAAGCCAAAAAAGACAAGAACAAATCTAATAATAAAAAGTATAATGATGACTTTAAAATACCTGAATATAAAATAAAATGGAACAAAACGATTAATTTAACAGTTTTTTCTGAAGCCTTTTAGTTTAAGACATCAAATATTAATTATTTTGCTCAAACATTTATTTGCAAAACATTGCAAAGAATTGACATATTCAGTAGAACTCAATAAAACTCAATAAAACATTTGTTAAACGTCCATTTACATTTTTTTTGTGGACGAAGGAACGTGATTCTTCATGAATGGTTCTTCTGTCACACGCTAGTGATGCAAGTAGTACATTGCAGTAAAGAGATTTGGCCACCAGGTGGCAGCACACACCGGGTTTTTGGAGTTAGTCTTGTGTTCGGCTTTAACCTGCCTGTATATTCATCAGGTGTTGAGCAAACTGTCCTTTCAAAATGCTGACTTGAACACCTGCTCACTATTATACATCTCCATTGCCATATTCATAGATTGGACACCACTAAGAATGTGGTGGAAAACGTGGCGTCCTAAAATGAGAGTTTTCTAGCAAAGGTGTGTCTGTCAGCCCCCACTGCTGCATTCGAACCATTTTAAATGCAGCTCTTTGATGCCAGTAGGGGCAAAAAACGTGGGCCTGTGACATTCAGATCAAAAAGGACTCACATGTGCAAGTCATATCTCTCTCTGTATCTCTCTCTCTCTCTCTCTCTCTCTCAGTATCTCTCTCTTTCTGTGTATCTCTCTCTCTCTCTTTCTCTCTTCCTCTGTGTCTCACTTTCTCCCTCTCTCTCTCTCTGTATCTCTTCCTGTCTCTCTCTCTCTCTGTATCTCTGTATCTGTCTCTCCCTCTCTCTCTGTGTATCTCTCTTTCTCTCTCTCTCTCTCTCTCTCTCTCTGTATCTCTCTCTCACTCCAGCAGAGATGGATGCCCTGGCAGGCAGGCTGGAGCAGTGAGTGCCCCAGGCCCGATGGAAATGGAGAGATAATGTGTTTAGCATCAGATCTTCTGGAGAGGAAGAGCTGCGCCGGCCCGATTCGATTAGACGTTTCCCAAACAATCCCATTGATCAGAGTCATTATCTTAACTCAGATTTATGTTAACCAACAGGAAGCCATTAGGTTGGATCAGAGCTGCCGCCTGGCGCGGATCAGCTGCGTCTTGTATCCTATTCCCTGACGATGAATAGACAGCGAGTGCATGAAGGACGCTTCGGGGAGTGCTTCTCCGGCCTGACCCTGTGATGGCACACCGGCAGATTTCTACAGACGCTCTGGGAAAGCAGAAGCGAACACGAACGGCTCTGACCTGGTAATACTTCCCAAAGTGCTCTCCGTGCTTTATTCTAGATGCATGACATCTTTCACCACATCCACTCAAGATAAATCAGGGTCATATAGAGGGCTGTGCTGCTGTGAGAGGCCCGGGCTACTGAACAGAGACCGGTTTTACTGCTGTCAGTCATGCACAAAACCAATCAGAGTCAGATTCACTCTCAATCCCATGGAAAATAAGCCGGATTTTCAGTTGTGCCAGATTAAGACTGTCCTGAGGGCTGGATTTGTAAGTAGGCGTATTAGAACCTGTAGGTTTTGGACAGTTAATCTGTTTGGTGTGTGTGTGTGTGTGTGTCTGTGTGTTAGGGGTGTAATGGTACACAGATGTCACGGTTCAGTACGTACCTCGGTTTTGGGGTCACGGTTCGGTACCGTTCACGATACAGCAAAGTTAAGCAACAAAAAGTTCTAAAGAATGAGGCTTGGTTTGTTTTCATTTATTTTAAATAAACAGCAGTGTATTAGCCAGTAGACACACATTCTTGCTTATATTTTCATGTATGTGTAAGGCAGCAGAAGTGTTACACCAGTAGGCGTCACTATTGCACCACACTACGACCCAGGTTTATGATTTACTCGTGCTGTTTGGTTCCTCTGTGATTTCGTATTACTTCAATCACACCTTCTCCGTCGTACCGTGTATTCTCCGAAAGACATCATGTACCGAACTGTGATCCATGTAACGTGACGGTTCGGTACGAATACATGCACCGTTACAGCCCTAGTGTGTGTGTGTGTGTGTGTGTGTGTGCGCGTGTGTTCAATGTTCTATGCAGGCAACTAAACCTGCGGCACTTATCACCTCCTCGCACAGAGCAGAGTTTCAACACTTCCATTTATCTCTGCTGTCCGAAGAAAACCACGTGTCTCGATTGAACATGGCAGCCGTCCTTTACACTGTGTGAAACTTTCATGATGAATTAACCAATATCAGACGACTTGGACAAGAAAACTCATTACGTTAACTCACATGGGAAGAATATTTTTGCCTTTCAAATGTAAAATTACCATTTTGGAACCACTTTTTTGTAGCGCAAAAGAAAAGCGTCGTTCCGAAGAGAAAGGAGAAAATTGAAAAGGCCCTTTTGTGTTTTGTGCTTCTATGAACCATTTTAATGTGATTATTTTCCAACCTCATAATGTTTTTGATTTTATAAATAACCTCTGCTGTGATTGGCTGCCCTGCATGGTGTCCTTATAGAAGGTTGAAATACTCCTTACAGATTCAGGTGGACGTTTAAATGCATTGTTTTTGTGACTTGAACAATGTTTGTATACACAACCAAATCTAAAGTTTGGACACACCTTCTCATTCAACGATTTCCTTTGTTTTTATTATCGGCTACATTGTAGATTAATATTGAAAACATCACCTGTTGCTCTGATCACAGATTTGCACACTCTTGGCATTTTTTTCAATCAGATTCATGAGGACTCGACCTGGAATGGTGTTTAATTAACAGGAGTTTCTTCATCAAAAGTTCATTAGTGGAGTTTCTCTCCTTAATGTGTGTGGGATCATCAGCTGTGAGGGTCGGTTTGGTCCACAGTTAGTGATCCTGTTCCACTACGGTTCTACTGCACATTATGGCAAGAACCACTGAACTAAGTAAAAAACAACAGTCCATCATTCCCTTATTACAGAACAGAGTCTGGTTTCTTTAACTCTGTTTCTGTTAACTGCAGAATTCCATGTGTTCCTTCATCATTTTGTTTGATTTCAATATTAATGTACAATGTAGAAAATAATATAAACAAGGGAAAAACACTGAATGAGAAGATGTGTGTCCAAACTTTTGACTGGTAGTGTACTATCAATTTACAAAAGCATTAATTTATTTTGAGTTAGCCCGAAACACACACAAACCAACTAGTCAACTTGAAAAAATCATTCCCTAACACACACAGTTAATCTAGATGCCCTAACACACACACAGACACACACACACACACACACACACACACACACACACACACAGTTCATCCAGATGCCCTAACACACACACAGACACACACACAGATGGATGGATGCATGGATTTATGATTATGTAGGAGAGAAAAACAGAGAAAGAGAGAGAGAGGGAGAGAATGAATCAATGAATCAAAGAGAGGGAGAAAGAGATACATAACATCAGAACATGAGACAGTACCCACCTCACAAGGGTAATATATATAATATTCTTATTAGAATAAATGCAAATAACATTATTATGGTAAGCAAGGCATTTCGATCAGTCCGTTTTCACTGAACTGTTTCCAGAATCCTCCGTATTGTAGTGCATTACTTGTAGGTCTCATTCAATACCTGGTCTGACTAGTGCTGATAGATTTTATTGAGGCTATGTGATAGTGAAAGGCAGACTGATAACAAACCTATTTCTTCAAAATAGCTCATAAAAGATCAACGCAAAATATCGAAAAGAGATTGTTGTTCATTTTCCCCGAACTATTTTGAACATTTATTCTATGTTAATGTTTATACAAGACACTTACTGATTAGATAAATGTGCCACAGTTCCCAGAAGCACACACAGATGTAGAGCTGATGCTGTACATGTATGGAGGACGTCATTGTGTTTTTAGCACTCACCGTGTTCACTTCATTAGCTTCTGCAGTAAATCAAAGCTAGAGTTTCAGTGGGAGAGGATGTGCTAACCACAAGCCACCCCATCAGCTCCAAAGCCAGAGCTTCAGAGTCTCATCCATGCAGAGCAATTCCACTTCATAGTTCAGAGAACAAACAGCACAGACTACACATCAAATAGGCCTGTGGCAGTGTTGTATTTTGTATTAATTATTGGTTGATTTGGTTGGGCCAAAGAAGATTCTTCATAGGTACTTACCATTAACTTACATTCAACTAATTATGTTTTATCATCACCTAATCCATAACTTCAACCCAACACAGAATCCTAGTCAACAAAAACTAAAAATCCATATGTGTACCTTAAATACAGTATCTCACAAAAGTGAGTACACGCCACACATTTTTGTAAATATTTGATCTTTTCAAGGGACAACGCTAAAGATATGAAACTCTGATAGAATGTAAAGTAATCAGTGTACAGCTTGTATAATGG